>BMAW01130173.1:150099-204473 GCA_019974015.1 Nephila pilipes | reverse complement strand
CACACATATATATATATATATATATATATATGTGTGTGTGTGTGTGTGTTTATATATGTGTATATATATGTGTGTGTGTGTTTGTATGAGAGAAAGAGAGAGAGAGTTTTCCAAGACACATCCAAGCGTGTTTAACTTATATAGTAGTCATGGTCGAGACAGCAAGCAACAATCCCCAAACTTATTCTTTATTGATGATACGCTAGATAGCAGAGAAGGAGGAGACATCGACATGCGCGTTGTCGGGATCAACACATATCTGAGAATCCACGTTTCTCGAAACATCTACATGGAAGGAACGCAATGGTGTGCTTGAATACAGTGCTAATTTTTTTTTTTTTTTTTTTTTGTATTGCAGAAGCTAGGTGAACTAACTTTTAGAGCATGAACTTATTAAATTCCGCATGTAATTAAACTTGACATACCAAAGTAAAGGGAAAGTCCTTTTTTTTATCCGACAATTGAATAGACACTAAAAACTCACGGCCATGATTGAAAACCAATCCTGGTAATAAAGAACTCTAATAAATTTTCCCAAAAACATTAATTCTACTAAATTTTCGTAACACACACACACACACCACACACACACACATATATATATATATATATATATATATATATATATATCATGAGATCTCCAAGATGAAAAAACATGAGTAATGTAAGCAAAACTTACTAAAAAATCAAAAGTATAAAAAATGAACTTTATTGAAAAAGTAGTAGAAAGCACATTGCGACTGAAGGCCGAAACATTCATGCGAAAGAAGAAACATTCAGCTAGAAAGATCCAGCCTTTAATAGGAGATATAATCCTCCCTGACTGCTACATAAGTTTCACATCGTCTGATCATGCTGAGAAGGAGATTGTCAATGAGTTGTTGAGGCATTGCAGCCCATTCCTCTTGTATCGCCGGAATCGTTACTGGTAGTAAGTTGCGTGTTGCCAAGCGTCACCCTAGAAAGTCTCATATAGTTATGCTCGATGGGATTTAGATCCATAGACCTTGCTGGCCAATCGATGCATTCAATATCTTCACTGTCTAACAGCTCTTCGACAGCTATTGTGCAATGAGCTGGCACTTTGTCGCCCATGAAAAGGAACTGAGTACTTACAGCGCCTTTAAGAAAACGCACATACGCAAGGAGAATCTCGTTACAATAGCGGGCCCCTGTGTAAATCGGTACGGCACCCCTATTTTCGCTGAACCTTTTTCGAAGATGTGTAGATCGGTACGGCAACCAAGTATGATTCCTCCCCAAACAAGAAAACATCGCGACTTTCAAATCGGTCTCTTTCGATGATGTTGAAGTGATAATTACAGGTTTCCCGTTCTCTTCAGATGTGCATGCGTCCAGAATCGTTACGCAAACTAAACCTGATCTCATCGGTAAAGCGAACTCGACTCGAATTGATTATCTGTGCAATTCTGGTGTTTCCAGCACCACAGAAAACGTCTTTCCTGATTAGCAGACAAAAAAATACAGATCGTAGTGCTAACAGACCACCATTGTGTAGTCTCCAAGACACGGTAAAACGTGATATCGGTCGTCCAATGACCTATGCCGTGTGTCTAGCAATTTCTCCCGCTTTCTGCCGCATATTCCTTCTGGCCTGTAAGGCAATATAACGGTCGTTCGTTGGCGTTATTGCTAGTGGACGATCACTCTGAACCACTGGATAGCTGTTCCTTTAGTTTGAAATTCTCTCCGAATTCGTGAAACGATGCTGTGAGCAATCCCGAACTCTGCAGCCACACTTCGACCTCCCTTTATCTTTTCAATGATTCGACCTCAGATGAAATTATTCAGAGGCTGTTTAACACATTGATTTTACGGCATTTCACTCTGAGGCAGCAACTCGACGTCGCTTAAACTGACAGAACACCCTGCAGTCATTTCCCCAAAAATGCTGAGCTTATACAACCTGCTTGCGGTATCCCGCTCCTACACTCCCGCTTTACGTCTAACTTCCTATCTGTGAATGTATTGTGTTACCATACCTCACCCTAGTTATTTTCCTGATTGGTCTTTCATTCCGCTCTGCCTCTTCGTTTCGCTGATATGCTAATTTTTCGAATTCGTCCTTAATTTTTGCACCCCAGTGTTTATATATATATATATGGATTTGTGTTTGTGCGTGTGCGTTTGTGTATGTGTATACTATTAACAATAAGTGTTGAATTTTAAAATTGTAGAGTCTGCTTTATTTTGTTTAACCATTAGTTCTTTACAAAATATTGATCAATGTATTGTCTTATTAATGTCACTTCAAGACGCAACACGAAGGAATTTGCAACGGACTGCGTAATTCTAAAACGGTCAAATGATGACCTTAGGCAGCACCTCACATCGCCAACGAACGAACCTAATCCTTACCACTAGGTTATTATATCCTCATAGAGTTGAAGCATAGCAATAGATAAACAATACTAGAGGAATTGTGGTCATTACTGGGATAAAAAAACCCTGCATTTTTTAAATGTTTCACGATGCGCCAACTTGAAGTTATGGCGAAAAAAATAGCAATATTTAAAGAATATTTTTAAAATATAAGCTCTGTTATACCATGAAATAGCTGTTAATGAAGTCATTTTTGTTATAAGTTAGTAGTTTTTTTTAAGTAAGTTAGTAGTTTTCTAAAATAAGATATTTTTACAAATGAGGATTTTTATTGAGAACAGATTTCTATTTATATGTATCTTATCAAGAAAATAAGTAAGCTAATATCCTGATAAACTGATATTCCTGAGTTTTCATTTGTTAAAATTTTTAATAATCAGCATGTATAATGTTATTATTACTGCAACAATTACATTTTGCCAACTTTTTTAAGCTATAGCTTTCAATAAATTAACATATGGTTAACATAGCTTAACTTTGAACAATAATTATGTCAATAATGGACTTCTAAGATCTTACACAAAGAGAGACACACACATATACTTTCAAATTTAACTAAACTATATTCAATAAAAATATGTATCTCATTATGCAAACTTATATATGTTACTCATAATTTGGGTTAAGTTAAATTCGAAAGAAAAAGAACTTATATAGTTATTCCGCAGATAGAAATATTTCGTAGTAGTAACGATTAAAATGATTGTTAACTAAAATGATTGTTTACCTCAGAAGTTCCTTAAGAATTACAAAACTGATCACAAAGTTCAAAACAAACAAAACAAACCATATCAATCAAACTAATTATACCCAATAAATAATTTGCCAATAATGTTTCCTTCAAAATTAAAATATTCAGTTTTATTTCACGCGCGTGAAAAAAAAAATTTTTTTTTCGACCTCCTATTTTGATTCGCTCAATGGCCCTCTTTATGTATAGATTATATCTTTTTTTTTTTTTATGTTGTGATCAGATGATAAAGTAAATATCCTAGAAGGCCCTATTTATCCTTTCCATTCACAATATATGAGGATTTTGAATCAGCAAATATGTTTATATATATGTGTGTGTGCCCATATTTCCTCGAGATGATGATCAATTAATGCTAAAATCAAATTAAAAATAAAACCTCTCTCTAGCAAATTTCCTTCCTTTATAAAAATATTTCAAACGTAATTATATCTACTGAAATAGTTTTACTAGCATTGTATAAGAACAAAATCAATATACCGATTTTCGTTGGATTTTTCACAAATATATGAAATTTAATAATTTTTTGTGTAAATAATTAAATTAAAAATGGAGTATTCTTGATAAAAACTTTCTTACCACTTTATGTAGATTGACATATTTTAAACGTGACGTGGTCTAGTTGTCTTCAGTTTGTACGCTGTGAGAGAAATGCTGCCTCAGGTGTCGACTTTGTCATCTGATCGTGGTCAAATATAAGATTTTTCGCAAAAAATGGAAGCGTTAATGAACATATAAGCACAATGAAATCATTTAACTCAAATCATTTTTAAAAATAGATAAATGAATAAGCAAGTAAATATTAAAATAACTTGCAGGTAAGTATATAATAATTATTAACATGTAAATATTTTTATTTAAACTTTTTAGTTTGCCTATTTTTGTTCCTTTTATTAAATAAAATAATAAAATTGTTACAATTTCTTAATGATTTCTTTTTATGTCTTGTACTTAAGACTCCCGTCTACCCGACATTTTGATTTCGTGGACGTAATGTTAATCCTATGGAATTTCGACTTAAATTCTCACAGCTTTACTATTTGATCTATTTGAATGCAATAAAATGCATCTGAAAGAGCAAAAAATTGATGAATGCTTCTGTGGAATTACTTTTTTCCTCCGATTCTTAAAAATATTTTAAAATATTTTTTAAAGTCCGGAAAATTCGCAAGCGAAGAATTAAAATCGGGGTAAAAATAGCCTCAAGAAATGAAATACAAAGCTTCGAATAATCTTGAATGACAATATTTCATATTCACTGTCATGGTTTAATCTTCCAGTCTCTGAGATAATTTTAATTGCATCACAAATAAATCCTAGACACTGGAAGATGTTGCGCATTTGTCTTTTTGGTAGAAAAATTAACGCTGTAAATCATATCATCCTATAAATAACTTGTTTTTAATTTTAACGATTCATTCGAATAATTGTTAATTGGAATTTATTAATAAAAACTTCCTCAGAGATCAATTTAAATCATATTCAAATTTATTTTTTATATCACTCTAAAATATTGTTTTAAAAATTATTATTCGTGAAATAATATGTAGCACTTCTAATTTTATTTTATTCTACTTATTATTTTTTTTTTCTCCTTTTTATTTCTTCTTATTAAAAAATAATAATAATTCTTATTTTAAAAAGTTGAAAAAAAAAGGATTATGTAGTGATATGAAAATTATGTATATTTTATTACTCAATTTATTCCTGAAATAATTTTAAGAAATAATTTCTTTTAATGTCTTCAATTTCTTAAAACTTCCAAGAACAAGTTTATTCACAGACGTGCATCAACATTGTTGTGCTGCCATCTGTAGGAGGGCCGTTGAAAAATTAGCACATTCGTATACATGCATTATTTATATTGCATAATTAAATAATGCTTTCAAGTGAGAATTATGTAATTTTTGACAAATTAAAATGATTCGGTATTGGAAAAGTCAAAATATGAGAAAGTCATTGGGATTTAAATCAGATTCAAAATTTTTTATTATGACTGATTTCTACATTTTTCCTGCTTTTTTATAAATAGAGGAAAGAACGGTAACTTATAGGGATGGTACTATAAGTTAGTTGACGAATAATTTCATCTTTCCATTCAAAATGGCTCAAATAAAGACGTAGCAATAATAGTACACAAAAAGACATTGAGAAATGATATTGGTGTGACAAAATTTACCGTTCGTTGACTATTAATTGAAGTCAATGGGGAAAAAAAAAAAAAAAAGGTGTTATTTCTGAGGCAGGGGTGGATAGAATCAGGTGCTTGGAAAAAAAACGAACAAAATACCTAAGCAATACTTTATTTTTAATTAAATTTTTTAGTCAATTTTCAAAGTAATGGAAACTGAATTAAGAATTTTTATACATAAATCATGTTGATTCATTCGAAGTAAGGGATACGGGCTTATGCATAACTCGCAAGCAAATTCATCTTCATCATCGGGATCAAATCTACTGCAGGTATCATGGGCTCAAATCTACTGCAGGTATCATGGGCTCAATCTTTGAAAATGGTGCAAAATAACCCCAGATTTGTAGTTAGCATGTCAGGCTTAAGATGGTTGTAATACCCCCCTCCATTGTCAGCTGAAGGCAACCAATCTTCTGTTCCCTTCTCAGAAGACAAATCCTTAATAATCAATCGTTTCTTTTCTTATTCTCTTATGATTCTTCCTTGTTCCTCAATCTCTTGATATTTTTTCTTTAGGTTCTACTTTTTAATGGTATTTTTTCTGCTGTAACCAATGATTTTTTTTTAGGCTTAGTAACTTCATCTGGTAATTTGGAATTATAAGGAGAGGACATCAAAATGCTTATAAAGCACCAGTTATGTTTGATTTTCTTCTATTTTTTCCTTTTTCTTTTGGAAGCGACCGAATATCTACATAAAAAAAAATTGAAACGAATGTCCACTGCTATTAAGTCTGGAGATGCTAGTTTTGAGAGTTAAAGAAGGTTTATCTCCTGGACCCCACCACGGGTACTCCAGGACTATTCCTATTAAAAATGGCATAAACTGAAATGAGAGCTAGTTACAAGCGTCTCAAAAGCGAAAAAACTTAACATAACCTCATCAAAGATTGTACCATCTTGAATATAAAGCAAAAAAAAAAAAAAAAAAACTACGTAGTTGGTTTGACGGGTGGGATTACAAGCAAACAAAAAATTCACTTCTTAGAAAAACATGTGAAGATTGCAAGAAAACAAAGTTTTCGGATAAAAACCAAAAGCACATTGTTTGGCATAGATATTTCATATGTTTAATACCATAAAATATGCAGCTCTGGGCAAGGTTAAGTCATCAATGTTCAAAAATTTATCAGATTCGGAGATTAAAAACTACTAAGCTTATGTGCTCCTGGAAATCCATCACTCATATATAGGCCAACATATAGCAGCACTTTATGGGGGAAAAAAAGAGGGCACTTGATTTACCCAACTGCATGGTTTTACCCCCATTCCTCCTACGTTTTAAACACTTGTTCTCATTTTAAATAGTATAATGAACATTTATCTTAACTCGTGTTTTAATATTAAAGGTTATTATTCTGAAAATTAACGTTTTTTAGATTTTGTTTAGGACTTCCCTTTGAAAATAAAATAATTTGAAATTCATTAATGACATCAACGTAATTACAAAGTAAATTTTTTAAAATTCTACAGGAAATAAAATAAACATTTCTGGAAACGTTATGTTTTATATTGTTGCGAACATGAGTTGATGCTTCCCTTCAACGCTTCTCTTTTTAAGGAAAAGATCGATTTGCAGAGTTGTCACAAAAAAAAAAAAAAAAAAAAAAAGAGAGAGAGAGAGAGAGAGAGTTTGAGCAATGACCCCTTCACCTAGGCGACATACTTGGCTACCATTTAGCTACTTGGTGAGAAACTTGGAGACAACTGGAAAGTACTCGAATGTGACCGATACGAAAAATTGATAGAGAAGAAAGTTAGAGTCTTTTCGTGAATTTTGCCATGTGATTTCCCACCTGGTTGGGAAAGGTATAAATACGCCAAGAGCTACAGTCAGAGGAGGAGTTCCGACCTGTTCATGGAATCAGGTTATCTGTGGAGTCTGCTTTGTAGACCGATCAGGGAATCGTGGACGAGTTAATCTGCTGGAGTTTCTGCCTGCCTAGCGGAACTAAGCGAGTCTGTCTGGAGACGGTTGCGGAGATTGATCGGGAAATCGATCTGTCGGCACTTGAAGTGGAGCTTACTGGGAGAATTTGTGGAGGAGCAGCGTGTATCTGCTGGGAATTGTCGGGTTCTGCCCTGGAAGTGCAGCATATTAATGCGGAAGTTGTCTGTAGTGAAGACTTATAAGCTGATGAGTGGAACGTTGTGAAAATAACTGTGACTGTACTTAATATGTGTTTTGTGCCTGTATCTGTGTCAGCACTTGCATTGAGTCACTATGCAAGGGCTGTGTATCTGTTATTCTCCAAGCTGTGCTACCTGTATGGTTGTCTTGAAGATTTACGAATAAATCTTCATTTGTCGTTATCCTCCGAGTTGATTTTGATTTTCACCCCCGCACACCCCACCACAGGAGTGGAAAGAACTTTTTTTTTTTTTTTTTTTATTTTTTTTTTCGTAACAATATTCCTTCGTGAGTAACTCTGCCCATAAAATGAAGAGTCGAGTTTACATAAAGCTTAAGTCTCCGTTACTTCAAGAAACAATGCAGACTCCATTTCTTTTTATGTGGTTGCAATGAACGTCGTAACCATTTTTGTAGAAGTAATTTTCTTCATATCAGTAAACATCAAAATGATTTTCGATTGGATTAATAGAATGCAATGAAGTATTTTGAAAAATATAGTATTAAACAATGAAGATCATGATAACTTTTTTTGACACATATGCTTTCAGCTTGCTAATCTTTGAAATATGAAGTTGTTCTATTTAAAAAAAAATAACTTGTTGTTGTCATCATTTTCATATAATTTGAGGGTAGAATAATTTTCTTTTTATCAATGTATTAAATTAGCGGTTAATTTTTCTTACGAAGTTTTTCAGGAAATCATTTTTTTTATTGTCGTTATAAATGCAATTATGACAAATCTGGATTATCATTATTTAGAGTAGTGTGTTCACCTAATGTAAATGAATAATTAAAAAAACTGTCAAAATCATACTTTTGAAAAAAAGAGAAAGAATAAACAAATTAAATCCTTATCATCACGATTGTGAAAGAATATTTGCAGTGACAGTATTATGAAAAATTATTAACGAAATTTTTGGCAACGTCTATTACATAACAGTGATAATTGTAAACAAATATAATTTTTGTTTCTGTGGCGTGTATCGCTACTTGATATTGAATATTAAAATTAATTTTTACAAAAATGGATAACAATGAAGCTGCTGTTGATAAAACTTTGTTTTGGATGGTTACAACCTGTGGAATATTCGGAGCTTTCATTCCATTTGTTGTTAAGATGGTATATAAAATCGAACAATTTTTTATTTAAAAACCATATTTTATGATTTTGAAATTATTAGGAAGAATTAGTGATAGACATATAAAAGTCTTCGCTGTGTAACCACGTCATTTTAAATTAGTCCGTTGTTAAGAAGTATTTTAAATGGTGTCGGGAATAGGGTGTCCTCCTAGGTGATTGGCGACTTTTGGGAGCGATAATGATATAAGCGGGGCGATTTAGGTTATGGTAAACCTAAGCATATCCATTGCTTAACTCACGCACTCTTGGAGACATATCTAGGAAGTTGCCTAGTTTCGTCGCCAATCGCCGAGGGGACATCCTATTCCCGACTTCAACCGGTAACATGATATAAAATATCAGGTTTTAATAAAATTTTAAAGACTTGTAAGGTTGATTATTTCAAATGTTTCTGAAATACGTGTCGTTAATGAACACCGTTATTAAATTTAAAATTTTCTTCATTTTTTTTTTATTTTATTATTTTTAACAATATAAAATTTTGAGACATGTGTATTAAAAATGGATATGGAACATAAAATTTATTTCTTACATTTTTAACATTTAAATTAGCGAACTTTTTACTATTAAAACTGCTCATTTTCCCAGTTCGATACATTTCTATTGCCATTTAAGTTAAGCGTATTTATGAGACAAAACGAGGCAGTTAAAAGTTGTTGTGAATTTCTTCATAAGAATTCAAAAGTTCAGTTTGTAAATGCTTGTTATATGGCTTTTTTCACTATGATTTATGACTGTGAAGGATGGTATCACCAATTCTTTTTTCCTCTATGTTAAGCTAATTTATTTTCTTTTAATTTATTAATAACATTTTGAGAGTAATATATTTCATAATGTACATACTTGTGATTTTCTTTCTTAAGTTATTTTAAGAAAAATATTGTTAACCACAGTAATATGCTATAATTTCAATTTATTTTATTTTATCAATTTTTTTTTTAGGTTCTTCAAGTAATAACTAGAGAAACTGAATTAGAAGCTAATCTACGAAGACAAGCTTGTGATTTAAAGGCTGAATTAGGGAGCATTAGTATGGTTGATGAATTTGCAAAATATGCTAAGATTAAACGAAAAGTAATTAAAGTGACTGATGAACTTTCACATCAAGGTAAATAATTTTTATTTTTTTTCAAAAAAAAATTTGATTAAACTAAGAATTAAATTTTTCAAAAATTTGTTTGTTTATTTTTATTGAAAATTAAGTTTAATATTTTATCTATATCTCAGTATGTATTATTTTAAATATATTATGCTTAAAAAGCTATTTATTCATTGCTTGTATGAAATTTATGTGTGAAATTATTGTGTGTGATAGTAAAATTAATCAACGATTTCATTCTCTTTAAAATTTAAAATTAATTTTTTTCTTCTTTTGTCATGGTTAGATGTGTAATTTATCAAAGATGTGATTTGTGTGTGGGGGGGAAATGTCAGGGTTCCTTATGTCTCTAACATACCAGGTGTATATCTATGAGACGCAGATTTTTCTGTAGGAAAAACACATGTCAATTTAAATTGAATGGTTAAAGATATTTATTTGAAGCATGCTATATTTGACACTACACTGCCACTCCCAATTTTCATGCAAAACATAGATTCTTCATGGATAAAAACTTTTATTTTTTGAAGCTTTTTTTTGTTTTTAGTTTTATTAATCCATTCACTCCTAGCATATCATATTTGATACGCTCGTGTTTCCTCTAATGTGTTACGCTGGGCGTAACACATTAGATACGCTCCATGAGTGTCTTCTACGGCCCAACATATCAATAGAGATACTCTTGATCAGAACGTTTTATTCGATTTCTTTAATGTTACCATATGGCCAATGTTACATAATTATATATTTTTAATGTTACAATACCGAGAAAACTATATAGATAGGTTATTTGGAGTGTTGACCTTGGTGATATGGGATTAGATTTCACTTCTGGCTATCAGGAGGGGAGGGGAGTAATTGTTAAAAGCATGTGCTGCTGCAAGTCTCTTTAAATGTAATGACATGATTTAAAGGGTGCATTTTATTCAGTTTTCTTTTTCTTTCTTGCTTTCTTCTTAGAAGTTTGAATGAGAATTTATGGATGTTTATGGGGGTTAGGTATTTTAGTAGCAGATGCTCCCAGCTGTTCATTTCATTCAGTCGGTTTTTATTTGTAGCGACAGTCATGACGAAACGAAAGTATATATCTGATACTGAGATTTGCAAATTAATGAATGATCTTACAGTAATGTTAGCGAAAATAATCCGAATCTGTACATAGCCATTAAATGAAAAAAAGGACGAAGAAGATGTGCCCTTTGCTCAAAATCTCTCATGAAGTGTCAAAAGTGGACAAAATATGTTTTTCAAATGTGACTTTGGATTATGCGTTGAAGAATTTTTTCTTATAAAAATCCAAACAGCAAAATAAGATTCATTTTTTATACCTTAATAATTCATGTAATGGTACATCATTACACCATGAAAATTATGTAACAGATGTAAGTATATTTTGTATTTTTTTTAATGATATTTCTTTTGTAATTTTATGTATAAAATATACAATTTTCAATTACATCTTTTTTTCTTTGTATATATTAAATTTAATGCATTTTAAATAATATGAGTAAAAACCAAAATATTCTAATGAATAGCTGATTTTAGAGGAATTTTTTTCACGAATTAGGCTTAATATCTAAAATTGTCTGGGCACAGCATGACACTTCGTGGTAAGAAGCCGCGAGCCCAGAGATGCACTTTTTTTTTTCTCCCTCTGATAGCGAAAGGATTAACTTCTCACTATAAGCTGCATGAAGACTATTAGGGATTGACTTTGTAGTTTTGAGCCTCAGTCAAGTAATGAGAACAATACCTAAGCTGGCACCTCCCTCTCCTAACTTCTATATCATGCTAACTAGAGGAATTACTTTATTTTGAAGCCAACCATGGTTGGGCCAATTTTTTCACTTCTTCGGAATTAGCGAAGTGCTGCTGAGCCAATCCATGCACCATTGATCGGAATTAATAATAGTCTGAAGGAATAAGATTCTGGAGAATACGGTGGGTGAGGTAACAACATCCCAATTCAATTCCTTTAAAATTTCCTTGACAGCTTTTGTGGTGTGGGCCACCACATTATTATGAAGCAAAATTACTTTTCCATGCTTTTAGGCCTATTCCAGATATTATGTGATCAATGCATGGTTCAAATTGATGGTCTTTTGTTGGTAGCAGGCAGTATTAACCTTTTCACCGAGTTTGAGAAATTAATAATAAACAACACCCTTTTGATCCTACCTTCCTTCCAAAATGATTTGGTCTTGCAATTGTTGTTGATGGTTGACATAGATCAACCCATGATTTTTTCATTTGGGATTATCAAAATAAGTCAATTTTTCATCACCTGTTACAATTTGATACAAGAAACTTCATTTGAAATGGTGACTTTTTGATTCTCTATTTGTCTCTCATCAAAATGTATGGTATCCATTTTCCTTCTTTATGTATTTCTTCCATCCTGTGCATATGCTTGCTAGCACTTTTTTCTGTCGCATTTAATACTTCTGCCGATTGTGGTTTGATTGGAATCTTTGTCCAACAATGAAAGATTTGAAGATGCAGTATTACAGGCAGAGGTTTTTTTCTTTGTTTTGTCTTTAACATCAAATTTTCCAGTTTTAACTAACGTTTACAATTGTTTTGAGATGGTGCCTGTTTGCTATAAGTATCTATTTGTATTTGTTAAGTTTAAGCATTAGTTTTTGTTTAAATGAACTGAATCAATCTCCAGCAAATGATCTTTTATTTAGTATAAAATTCGGCATTTTCAAAGCAGAAATTGTCATAGTTTTCATACTTATGGTTTTGTTGGCTAAGAATAGTCCAACAAAAGGCTATATTCCAAAATTGGCCATGGTTGCGGACAAGCAGCCAGCAGTTAATGTCAAGTAGTGAGCTTGTACCTTGATGCCACTGGAGACCCGCTGTGTAGCTGGGGCTGATGCATGTCAAATTTGTCGAAGCTCAAAGTTCTCCCATTGGCGTGGTGAGGAAGTTAGGAGAGGGAGGTGCCAGTGTCCTCATAATTTAATTGAGATTCAAAATTACAAGGTCCATCACTAGAAGCCCTCATGTTGCTTCTGGAGTGATGTTAATAAAACCAATCTAATCTAAACTGGTACATATAATTTTTACCTCTGACATGAAACACATTTGTCAGGATAATTTCCGGAATATATTTCAAACTGTTAGAGAGAGTACGATAAAAAATATTAAAAAACAAATAATTATAATTATCTCAGTTTGAAAACTATAATATATATTTTAAAATATTAAATTGTAAAGGGTTTTAGAAATATTTCTTTGTATTTTAATGGAAATAAACTATTTTAAATATTCTTAATTTTTTTTAAAGTTTCTTTTTTGTCTTTTTTTCTATTAAACAAATTTATACCATAGCTCTCATTTTTGACTTTTTAATTTGTTTCATATAATTGGAAACAATTTTGAAATAGATATATAGTAGTCGAATGTTAGCTATATTTTTTTCCTTTCGATACATTTTAGGAGGAAGTTGTATTAAAATTATATGCTATTGTTTTTTAATAATTTGATAATCTAAATGAATTCAATCCTATTTCCTGTCAAATAATCAAGCATTTTTAATGATACTAACTGATATAAATGCAGTTGGATTCCATTAACTCACGATAGGCGGGATCCTTGATTATCAGTTTGCGAGTTATAAAATTATGTAAATATTATACATTCCTACAAACAAATCATCATAAATCCTAAAATATGACCGATAAAAATGTTTGAATATATTGTTAATCTCATTGCCAAAAGATCTTGCAAAAAAATCAAAATTGGAACTTTCCAGTTTGAAGAAATTGTTAATCGATTCAAACAAACAAATCTTAATAAATAAATAAATAAAATGGTCAGCACTTTCTTAGCCCCAGACTTTCAGATGATGCATCTCAATACAACTCTTTTTGTTTATCTCTGCTTTATTGGATTTTTATGTTTTATGACTAGACACTACCTGCACTTTATGATCAGCAAAATTCTGGTCCTTTGTTGCCATGATCACTTGCCTCAGACATTCAATGCATGGATTTTCACTGCTTGTTTTTTCTTTGTATCTTATTTTTTTTACTCTGCCACCTCTTTATTTGGATAAGAATCCAGTTTTATAAACATCATTTCATTTTTAAAACTTTGTCTTTAACATTTCAGACTCTTCTAAGTTCCTCCTGCTCACTCAGATTTTTGTTATCTTTTCTTCAGCTTTTGCTTTGTTGTTGCATTTCTTCTAAAGGTACCAACAGGTTTAGTTCCATCACCCACATCTTATTGATTCTGATCTACACTCGTCTATTTTTGGATGAATTTTGAGGTTTCCTCTCCTGTATCTCTTTTGTTTTATTTCTTTTAATTCTGGTTTTGTAAAAGATTCTCACTCTATCCTCTATGTTTCTGAGTTTGAATGTAAAATTATTAAACATTTATCTAAAAAATAGTTTTCTATGGTTTACATATTAAACATGTTAATGAACTTTTAATTCAATAGAAAATAACTAAATATTGATTCAGTATCCTTATATATCAGGAAATAAGTTTGAATATGGCATCTTGCAATGTAGCAGGTAAAAATATTGTATGAATAAATTTGTCTTCCTTGATTATTATTGCATGTTAGTTCATTTCTTCTTCTTTCTTTCAGGAAACAGCTTTTGAGAATATTTATAAAATAAATTTTGTACTATAGTTATGTAAAATATGTATTAAATAGTTTTTTAAGAAATTTTAAGATTAATGAAAATTATTCTACTTTTGTAAAGTTCAAATTTGAGATTCTTACCGTAAATTCTATGTTATGAAGTTGCAAACTAAAATATTTCATGAAAAAATATTGCTGTAAATTTGAAGTAATATAAGTATCTAATTATTGTTATAATATGAAAGACAATATTCCTAATAAAATTTTTTTATTTCTTGCTTGTTTTGGAAATGTTTCAAACTTTTTAAATTCCTTTTTGATTATTAGATCCCAGGTAGCATACCCATTGAAGGCTTTGTACATTTCCATGTTAAAGGAGCTCTTTTATTGTCATTGAAATTGAATATTTAAAGTGTGCATTTTTCATTTGAACTGAATATTTTAAATACCGCAATGGCTGGAAATAAATTTTTTTTAAGTTAAAAATGCTCATAAAGAATTTTTTTTTTTTTTTAAAGCCTTCTAAGTTCATTGCAATTGAATCAAAATGAATGTATTACAGAACCAAGAAGAAGAATTGAAAATATATTGGAAACAAATATTTTATTCAGTTCATATCAGCTTTAGTACTGTATTCAATTGAATAAATTAAAAAAAAAAAAAAAGGAAGATTTTAAAATTACTTAAAATTTTAAGAGATTGTATCAGTATGTGTGGGGAGAAACTGTGAAATGTTTAATTTTTTATATCTGATAAACAAAATTAAATTTAATCATTAGTTTTAAAAATTTTTTTAAAAAAATTAATGTTGTAATTTGTTATAACTAGAGTATTTTTTTTTTTTTTTTTTGGTAATTTCATAATTTTTTTTATTTAAAATGTTTATAATTTTTATTACTTTGATTTTTTTCAGCTGATGTAAGAAGTTCATATACTATGAAGGTGCGATTGATTGCTACTTTTGCATTGTATGCTCTTATGGTAAATATTCCATTTTATTCTTGAAAAGTTCTGACTGACTTTTAAAATAATCTTTTGTTATAACTTTTTTAGTTCACCCCTATCATTGAATATATATTCATGACAGGTAAAGGTGTTTTTCACTTAAAATATCCTTGTTCATTTTATGCATTTTAGTTTTACTGAGTTGTCCATGAAAAATCATAATTGAAAGGATAACTAATTGTATTTTTATAGTGGATACATTTTAACGAAGCTTTTTTTTCTTTTTTCCAGCTCTAGTTAATTTTTAATAGTGCTTGATAGGATTCACTAATATGTTTATTTACAGATTTGAATATCTATTGGTTAAAATTTTGATTTTAATTTTTATATTTTTGTTTTTACGTGATAGTATTGGAAAGTTTTAATTATTATTAAGAAATATCCAAGATATCTGAATAAAATTAATCCGCATAGTAATTGATCCTTTTACATATAACGTTGTAAATAACAGCTATTAAAGTTGAATTGTGTAGTTTCAGCAAGTAGTAACAGGTGTCGTCCTCGTCACTTGACCGTGGTTCAAAATTACGAGGTCCGTCGCCAATAGCCCTCGTGTTGCTTCTAGTGCGACGTTAATATAAACTAAACTAAAAAAAAACTCAGCAAGTAGTAAAATGAAGTAACCTACAGCATGAAGAAGATAGTGTTCAGTCTACTGATTTCTGCAATGATGGTGAAAGATCAGGAAACTCTGGGGGAAATGTATAACTTTTGATGGGGACTAAGTAGATAAGTCTTAAGATAAATAAAAATTAATTTTCTATCTTGATAATTTTTGGTAATAAAAATTATACAATATCCTGGGATAAAAATCAAAACTTTATGATACTGGAGGTTACATTAGTCTACAGCTTTCTGAAACCAAACAAATATTTATTAAAAGATGTACTTTACAACATTCTGTATATAAATATCAATTAATATGCAGAATAAATTTTATCTAGATACCTCAGTTATTTCATAATAATAATTAAACTTTTAAAGTATTGTCTTGTTAAATTAAAATTTTTATAAAGAAAATATACGGAATGTGATAAATGCAGAAATATCATATTAAACATCAATTTTAAATTTCCCTTTCATGTCATGTATATTGATCAAATTCTTTAATTGAATTATTTACTTGTTTCTCTGTCAATTATAAATTTTATGTTAACTAGAAAAAGAGAGAGAGAGAGAGAGAAAGCAATAAAATATTTCTAATGTTGTATGTTTGAAACTATTTACTAGAATTAATTTTTCATGTATTTAATTGTAATTTTTTTTAGAGCTGCACTGTTATCTTTCTATTATGGAATTACAGAAAAATCCCTGTCATTGTTCTTCCTGAAGAATATCTTTATCCTTTTAATTCTTTGTTATCTTATCCATCAGGTGTTCCTGGTAAATATATATTAGTTTAATTCTGTTTCAGATATTTTTTAGTTTTAGAGCTTTCATTTATGCCTCAATCTTTAAGTAAATTAAGCAGTTAATAATCATTTTTTTATACAGACTTATATTTTTAATGTTTATCATTCTGTGTTACTAACTTATTAAAATTTTCTACAATACATAACACATGTCTTTAAATTATTGCTAGTAATATTGAAGATAAATATGTTATGTGAAATTCTGAGAGTGTTTCAATGGTTTTGTAACATCTGCAAAAAATTGAATTTACTTGTAATTTTTAAATAGAATGCGTAATACATAGCAAGATATTAAAGCGAAGGGGCTGGAACACCATTCCGTAATCTTTCAGACTCAAAATTTGTTAAATTTAGAAATAGTTGCATATTATTTTTTAAGCATAATGTGTCTGCTTTATAATTTATATATTAATATTAAGTTCTATAGAATTACATGATAATAAAAATTTATTTGTAGCCAGCTTTTGTGTTGAAGCATTTTAGAACCTTATATTTTTATATTTCATATATGTTAAAAAATAATCTTGACAGGGCTACAAATTTTATGAAAGTTGTTCAATAAGTAAATCCTTAGAAATTCTAAGATATCATGCTCATAGCATCAAAAATGGTTTGTTCTTAGTAAGTTAGTCGGCATTATGACTAATTAGACAGCTGTCTAAGCTTCAGTTACTTGTATTTGTGATCATAAAATCTTTCACACTTCAAAAATTCTTCATAACTTTTGCAGACAATGCGATTCTCTTTTCCTTTTTTGGAAAAGACTCACTAGAAGAACATAGTGTTCTAATTTTTTTTTGATTTCCGATACTTAAGGATGAATACAGGTTTCGCCAACTGTGGCAACTTGATGCAAAATGATGTTGACAACTCAACGCGGTTGCAATCGAATTTTTATTTGGCAGTAAATGACTACCAAATCAAAACTAACTTATGACTCAATGTGAAATTTGTTTTGGCTCCATTTCACAGATGGAAGTATTCAATGGTAATAACAATTTACATTAATGATGCCATCTGACTTCAAATATAATTACGTTTTGAACCACTCTCATATTTAAATGCATTCACTATGAAAATGTATCTCATTGCCTGTAGGGACTCCTTATGTTTTCATGGTTAAGAATTCTAAAATCTTTTAAAAATTGTGTGTACAATGTTTGTTTTTTGACTAGTAGTTTTAAAAGGAGTAATTTTTTTTTTTTTTTTTTTTGTATTTTAATGAATAAAAATATCAGTATATAAACTTATAAAAAACTGGTAGAACTTGTTACTTGTTTTTTTTTTTATTAAATTTGGGGAAAATAATCCAGGAAATATTTTATGTTACCCTTCATATTCAGAACTTTTTTGAAATTTTTAGAAGAACAGGATCAATAATTTTATTTCAGAAGACAAAGAAAAAGTGTGGATGGGCACATAAAGAAAAGTGCTATATTTTCAAAATTAAATATATCTATATTTTCAATTTTAAAAACTTCAATCAGATTGCATAAACATAATTCAAAAGAATTTTAAGAGTCTGAGAATAGACAAAAGAAAGTAACCTCAAGAGAGTTACTGAGAATGAAAAGTATTTAATCTTAGTGTATGGCAAATAATAAAACTTAGTTTTTTTAGGATGGAATTGTAATAAATTGGTTATAACTATTATAGATTTCCATAGGTGTAACAATTGTTAGTTTCTGTAATTCTAACTAAATTTACCTTGATCATTAATTAAAAATTTCATTTTTATGCAAATCCCATGTTAGAAATATTTTTTTAGCATTTTTATTTTGGTTTTAGCTTTATTTTTATTTGGTTTTAGCTTTGGTTTTAGCTTTTTGACATTAGCAATTAAAATCTTCTTTATTCACTCTTTATATTAATTTTTGAGATGTATGGAGGAAAGCAAAAATTATGCATAATTAACTTGTCATTTTAGAACCTGGGATTATTTCTGCTTTATAACTTACCATAATAGTTAAATCTTATTAACCCATTACAGACCAAAAAGTGCATGAATGCATCTTTTCAAATTAACATTTTTTGACTCCACAAACTTTTGCACATCTGGTTTTATATTGTTTATTTTAAGAGTTTATAAGGTGTTTAGTTTTGCTAATTAATTTGTAAAATTTTATTTGGTTACTTAAAATTTCAATTAATTATTTTTAATTGTTTAATTAATCCTTAGATTATTGTATTTTAAATTGTACTTAATAAAACATTTTCTGAAAATTATGAAGATTTATTACATTGGTTAATAATGGGTTAGTTAAATTTTGTTCTATTTTTTGTATGTTTAACAGATTTGTAATACTAGAATTCATAATTATGATAATACATACAATTATGTTGTGAATGGTTTCCACAAAAACAGATGTAAATTGAAAATTGGGTAAATGGAACCACGAAAAGCCATTTTCCTCACTATCTCTAAACATGTTAATATAGTGTCATAAAGTGACATTTTATTGGTATGATCATTTTTTTTAATTGCATGAATTGCAGATTATACTATCCAACCATATTATTAGATTTTCTCAAATTTATGTGATGTGTGAATAATTTTAAATTTAATTTTTAAACTAATCGAGTTTTATATCTTTTTCAAATAATTTAATGAATCATATTGTTTGTTGATGCTGTTATTGATTGATGTATTAAATTTTTTATAGCAATACAAATTCTAACCATGCAATTTTATTGCATACTCTTAGTAGTTGTATTTTATTTTGTAATGTAACTGCTAAGTTTATGCAATTATGAATTAAGATACACTCAGAGACCTTAAATTCATATTTTCACACAATGTATTGTTTTGTCATCTGGGTTGTAGCAACTCAAGCATGTTAAAATGTCATTATTGTATTTCAAATTCTGATTGTGTTTTATAGCTGCTCATAAAACTTATAGTTTCTTTTGAAATCAGCTCAACTTTCCTCATAATAATAAGATTTAAAATGAGTAAATATATTATCCATCATATGGCTTAAAATATATTGCTTAATTCAAAATCTGTGACATAAGTTTGCATTAGTGTATGTAAGAAATTTAACAGTTTAATTTACGAGAAATATGAAGAAGTAATAGGAAAAAAAAACTGTGGATATTGTTGTAGTAAATGTTATGTTTTAATTTTTATTTTGAAGGGATCCTAAAGACGAAAATTTATAGTAACATTTGTGTTAATGATACATAGTTTTAAAAATAAACTTTTAAAAAAAATTTATTTTATATACTTTAGTAAAATTTATTAAATTTATTTTTATTGCTTTAATAAGAATTTTTTTTGCTATTCAAATAAAATTTGTTTTAATTTTAATTAATTTTCATATTTTAGTGACATACGGCCATTAGTGAAAAAATGATTTATTCTCTCCTTCAGTATTCTAAATATTAGAATTTATTGAAGTTGTTAGTATTTCATTTCTCTCTCTTTTATTTATGCATAACTGAGTGCTCTTATTGTATTATTAAATTACATTTTGAATTTTTTTACTTTAGGTGGCATTAGTCTAACATCTTGGTTATTTATTTGTGGAACAGTTGGAAGGGCAATGACTAAATCTATGAAATTTTGAATGTGTGCATTATCTTAAAAATTAAATTATGTTTGTATTTTTAGCTTTTCATTTGTATATAGTCACTGTTATGTATTTTATACTAAAATTTCAGAAAAATAAATTATTTATTTCAATTTTTTCGTAACATTTTTTTTTTTTTTTAATCTTGCAAGTTAGCAGTTATTAAACTGTCAAAAATCTTCCATTAAATTACTGTTAGCAAAAGTTAGGCGTATTTTATCTCATAAATTTTCATTTGATGCTGCTGTTGTATTTTTAGAAAAAATTTTTCTTTGTAACATATGTAAATCAGCAGTCTTTCTTTCTTTCTTTTCTTTTTTTTAATTCTGTATATTTGTAAAAAAAAATTATTTAATTTGATTATCTTGTTGCAATGTAAAGCTTTTCTGTCCCTTTATTTTATATTAAATGATTTAAAAAAAGCATATCAATGATGATTGTATTGTGAAAAATGTTTCTTCACACCTATTTGTATTGTATAAAATAATTTTTGTGGATATTTGATGTATTAATTATAAATGAAATTTTAATAACAATATCTTGGTTTTTATAATTCTTTTTTTTTTCCTGTAAATGTATTTTGATTATCATTATAATTTCCTATTTCCTTAGAGAGGCTCTATTTTAAATGAATTATTCTTTCGTGTTCCTGCTTATTTAAAAAAAAAAAATGTTCTTAAACTTGTTCTTTTGTTCATCTGTTATTTATATTCTTCAAACAATACCTCAAATATAATCAAATTAATTTAATACTGTAAAATTTCTTCATCAATGCTCATTTGATTACTTTACACATTTGAGGAAAAAATCAAGTCAGTCAAATTAATAAAAGTATCTGTGAGAAAAACTTTATGAAAAGCACATGTTGAGAGAAAGAAAAATATTCTTAAGGATAATAATAAACCTATAAGTAAAATAATTATGCATGTTATACAAATGCTAATGCATTCTTATTAAAATTTAATTACAATGTGAGGATTTTAGAAATGGTTCATAAAAATGATGCAATAAGTTAGATTGAAAATTAAAAGTGTAATGAAATATTAAAAAAATGAAATAGCAAACATTACAATGAGTAGCTAATTAAATGATAACGTGAATGAACAGTAAGTGGGAAAAAAAGAACTATGATCATTGAACAGATTAAAGAAATAGAAAGGGAAGAAAAAAACTGGGAGCATTGAACAGATGGGGGAGGGAGTTGGGAGTACTGATTAGAGGGGGGGGGGATTAGAATTAGATTTTCTTAGGATGTTTGCTGAGTCTTTACAGCCAAAGGAAAGGCAAAAAAAAGGAACAGCAAAGCGTAAGTTTCTGGTGGAGCGTTGAGTATGATCGCTCTCTTTTAGATGAACAAGGTCAAAAGAAAGGTCATTCTTTGATCCCCATCCAACTTACTGATTTGCAAATCTTTTTATGTTTGACTGTATCAAAATACCGAAATCTGTGCTATAAATTCTGGCAAATTATGCATTCAAGTCACTTTTATTATTTCTTATTTTTGACTAAATTATTTTGAATTAGTACTCATATTTAACCACGATAAGTCAGATAAAACATGATTGAACTCCAGCAACTCCAGTTACATTATAATGTATTGGCGTGGTGTGGATGTTAGGAGAGGGGGGTGCCAGCTCAGGTGTCGTCCTCGTCACTTGACCGTGGTTCAAAATTCGAGGTCCGTCGCCAATAGCCCTCGTGTTGCTTCTAGTGCGACGTTAATAAAAACTAAATTAAACTACATTATAATTTAATCTTAATTTTTTTTTTTTTTTGTTCTCTGATAATTGAGGGTATTCATTAAAAGGGCTATTTTTGAAGGCTAAATGATATATGATTAATTCATGAAAATTTTGCTATTATTTCCTGCCAAATATAAGTAGTTATTGCATTTGTGTTCTTTACAAGTATCACACTCATAAAAAAGGATTGTGCTCAATTCTTTTACAAGTATAGCATTCTTATCCGTTTGCAGCTCCTGATATATTAGAATTTCATGAGTTTTTATATGGAAAATGTAACTACTTTTTTAGAAATGAAGTAATTTATCTTTAGAATAATTTTAATTTGTGGAAATAAAAAATATTGTCCCCCAAGTTGTACTTGATTTATTACATAATTTTATCAGATATTTTAAGATTATCGTCAGAGTATCCCTGAGCAGCTTATCTTCTTTAGGTAAGTGTGGGGATCATTATCCTATGTAGTTTATTGGTATTGGTAAGCATGGACGACGCGGCCACGGGATACCCGAGTATCTCCCATTTCGATCCTCCGTCTTATCATAAAATAACTTCTTTCCCAGTTACATTTGTATTTTCTCACTATTTATTGGTCAATTTGTTATTCTTTAATCATATTTCGTTTCCCAAAAATCTGTTTTTTAAATTCTGTTTTACTGCATTTTGTTCTTATACTTATTTTTCTTATTCGCTTTTTTTATTTTTTATTTCTAATGGTAGCTTGCCAACCTGCATGTTTGCCGTAAAGGAAATAAGATGGAAAGTGGTGTTCTGGGGATACCTTTTGTGTTTCCTTTGGTGCATGCATTGTGGCCGCGGTAGCCTAGTGATCATAGTCGCGCATTCGCAACCGGCGGTTTTTGTTGAGTCGTGGGTTCGAGCTTTGAGGCTACTAAAGACCCGCCGTGTAGCTGGAGCTCATGTATGTTAAATTTGTCGTGGCTCAAAGTAGTCCCTTTGACGTGGCACGGAAGTTTGGAAAGGGAGGAGACATTTCCGGTGTCGTCCTCGTCATTTGACCGAGGTTCAAAATTACGAGGTCCATCGCCAATAGCCCTCGCGTTGCTTCTAGTGCGACGTTAATAAAACCAAACCAAACTTAGCCCGTGCATTGTTGTGGATGGCAGAAATGAGTCCTCTTCTGTCAATTGGTTGGTGGTAAATCTCTTTGTGGTTGCTTTGATTCCAAAGGAACCACAAGGAGGTTCTACTGTAGACTTAGTGCTGCAGAGAAGGAGTGAAACGGTGGTATGCTGACTCTCCAGTATTATGTCTTGTATAATTTTTAGTTAAATACCAAATCTGGCAACTGCCAATTAATCGGCATACTGGCTCTCATGTTCGACTTCATAGTGGGTGGAGGCACATAATGGAGTCGGAACAAATCATGTTCTGATAAAGGTCTCGTTTTGTCCAACACAATTACCCATTACGATACTGCTTCTCATTCTTTCAATACCAAACAACGAAAAGTCTCCATTTGCTATCCAGAAAGCCCTTCCTTGAATAGGTTTTTTTAGACTCAAAATTTGTAAAAAAAAACTACGATCCAGTGATTTACTTGTTGAAATCACATCTCCTTTACAATCGAAATCATTTTTGTCTGTCCACCAAAACATTTCTCGACTCTCGTCTGATTGTTTATCCCCATAAACATTACATTTTTACCATGTTGTAGGAATGATTGGTTACTTAACGTTTTCTATTTTTCTTTACTCAAGAGTTAGACGAATGAGATCAACTGCTGAAAAGGATTATATAAAAAGTAGGGGGAAGAGACTTTAATCTTTTTGCGAAGCCGTTTGTAATTTTTTCCCTCCAGAAATGTAACCATTTCTGTTAAGCGTCAACTTAAATTGCCCTCTTAAAGACTTACTTTTTTCAGGTAAGTGCGGCATTTACGACCTTGTTATATCCAAATAATCTTTATTCCATGGAATTACGCAGCCAAGGAATTTCTGGCGATCTTTCCCTATTTTCGACCATCCTCCTTTTAAAACACTACTTCCTTTTTTTCTTCCTTTCTCTACCTAATTATTCTTATATCACAAATATATATGCGAAATTATTTTCATGATAAACTTGTCAGTATTTAATTGCTTATTGTATTCTCTTTATTTTAAAAATCATAGTTGAGGCTCTAAATTTTGTCTCTTGGCATTTAGTCTTTTTTCCCCCTTTTGAATTCGTCCATTTTTAATTCTTTTGTCATTTTACTTACATATTTCTCACTATTGTTATTGACTTGCCGACCAGTATATTTGCATTGCGCCGAGCCTTATGAGGACGCGGCACAATGGAAATATGCCCTGAAGATACTTTTTGAGTTCCTTTTGACTCATACTTCGCTGTAGATGGACGGCAAAAGTAAATCCGCTTTTTTATCGACTGGTGACTATTTGGGATTTTTTTGGAATCCCCAGCGACTTTGCTTCAGGGCAGTGGTCTTCAGACTTTGTTGATTCACGGAACACTTAGAATTATTAAGTGTTTTCGGAGAAACCCATCCCGTCCTCAGAAAAATATTTCTTAAAATAATATTTAAGTAGATTAAAATATTAAAAGGTGTTTTAAGAAAGAAAAAAAAATCAAGGAAAAATATTGTTTTTATTAAAATTTTGTAGCATAAAATTAATGTAATTTTCTGTTTAGTATAATTAATTGGTTCCCTTTGCATTATATTTAGTGGCTGATGTGTGCTTGAATTTTTTTTTTTTTTTTTACATAAATCGTCGAAGTCTTAACTCTATCTGATACTATCTGCAGTCGCATTTCATATTCTACGTTTATTTTGTTTCTATGTTTTGTTTTTGTTGCCACACATGTTAAAAAAAATTTTTTCTTCTTCGGAGCATTCAATGGTAGATCGACCCATGTGGTGACCGGGGATGACAGAATAGTCTCACTGTAGCTCATGCATGCCGTAAAATGCGATTAAAATGAGTACCCAGCGTCTAGGGGTATAGCCGGGTAACCCTGCCCCTGGGTATTATATCAGGGGACCTCAGGAACATGCCTTCTATAGGTAAGTACGGGCATCATGACCCCTAGGCACCTTAGTGATCTTTTTCTTTCCCATGGGATTTACTGCCTTTGGTAAACACGGGTGACGCACCCCGGGTTACTCTAGCGATCTTTCTCTATTTTCGACCCTCCTTCTTGTCAACCAATTTGTCTTTTCTTCTCGTCTAGACCACAGTTAAATCTTGTTTGGCACAGCATAGCCATATCTGGCTCTTGCGCCAATAAACTTTACTTTGTCGCTTGACCCTTCTTGTCGATCAATCTTTTTTCATTGTTTTACAGTCTAGATCACAGATTTACCTTGGGCCGCGGTAGCCTAGTGGTCAAGGTCGTGGACTAGCGGCCGGCTGTTTTCGCTCAGTCGCGGGTTCGATCCTTGGCCGCCAAAGACCCGCCGTGTAGCCGGGGCTGATGCACGTTAAATCTGTTCGGAGCTCAAAGTCCTCCCGTTGGCGTGGTGTAAATGTTAGGAGAGGGGGGTGCCAGCTCAGGTGTCTTCCTCGTCACTTGACCGTGGTTCAAAATTACGAGGTCCGTCGCCAATAGCCCTCGTGTTGCTTCTAGTGCGACGTTAATAAAAAAAACTAAACACAGATTTACCTTGTTTGGCGCAGTATGGTCACGCCTGGCTCTTGCGCCAATAAAACTTCACTATCACCATCATCAATGGTAGATCGCTTTTAGATAATCCGGATTATACCAATTACTCAATGCACGTGAATCAATTTTGCATACATGTCAACTGAACAATTAAAAATCTGGAGCTACATCATTGCTGCCGTCACGTTACAAACCTTGGCATCCAGTTCACGAAACATCTAATTAATTTGCGAAGAGAACAAAATGTACACTAATATTTTTAGTTAATAAACACTAATCAACTAGTGTGAATGTCTTATATTTTTCTTTTCGAATTCTTAGTTTTACGCGGAACCCCGTGATTTGATTCGCAGAACCCTGTGCTCCGCAGAAAATTATTTGAAAATCACTGCTTTAGGATTTGTACTGCATTTAGGGATGCCTCTGGTTTCCTAACAGATCCTCGCCCTGATGTTCTAGTCAGGATATATTGGATTAGTACCGAGCCTGAGAGAGAGAGACAATTTATTGACGAGCAAACTACCTCCCTTGAAGGATTTCATAGATGTGGAGGCGTGCGGGGATGAATTACCATGAAGGGTTTCTGATTTACCGCTCTATTTTCCAACCCGCAATTTCCGGGAATGCATCAAAATTTTAAAAACCTTAAAATTAGTTATTTTTAACTGATATCTAATATTCGTAATTACACAAATTAAGGATATTCATAAATTCAAATTTATACTTCTGTAAATTATACTTCAAAATGCAAACTCGCCGTGTTGCGTGACTGATACGCTTAAATCTGGTCGAGGTCAGGTCCTCTGACGGTCCAGTGACGCGATGTGGAAGTTTGGAGAAGGAGATGCCAACTCGGGTGTCGTTCTGGTCACTTGAGAGAGGCTCAAAATTACGAAGTATATTGCCAATTGCCATCGAGTTGCTTCTCAGTGCGACGTAAATACAACAATCATAATCACTCTTCAAAATACGAATAAAATATATTAATTATTCTTGTTTTTTTTTAAAGTATGAATTAAGAAAGCACAAGCAATCTATGTTTTTATCATTCAACTTAGTTCTTCGCTTTGTTATGAATAATCCGACGAAGGAAAATGTCCTCTCAGCTTCAACTGAAATCTGAGGGATTATTTTCAAAGCCTCACCCAGTTTTATAATATTTCACGGTTGATTTACTGTTAAATCAAATAACTACAATTCTTGCTTCACTATCTTGTGGAAGTTAGAACTCTTTCGAACAATGTTAGAACACTCTTTGTCTTTGAGGAGATCGCTTTTTCTAATTTTTCGTCCCGCTTTCAAGATTTCAGTTCCAAAGTTTCGGTGTTATATTCTTTTGAGTGTGAAGTATTGGACAGTGATACGTCCTTATCGCATAAAAGTCTTGCCTAGGTTATTTTAACTCATTGAGGCAAAGATGTTTTATTTGGTATACGTGAAAGTTAAGCAGTAACTGCAGCAGCAGCATATTTTCTCTTGAAATTTAGATGTTGCATTAATCCAACTTAACTAACATTGCATCCTTAATTAATTCATCGGATCAGAAAACATTTCATATTCTTAGCAAATTCTGAGTTTTGTTGGTTCCAATAATGCACATCTTGCCATTAAAATTGCAACACCATAAAAGAAAATAAATACAAAAATATATTTATTGTACGTAAACAGTACGGCATGAAGACAAAATGATTAAAATTACTCGCAGTTTAGTGGTTTACAGGGATACAAAATTAGTAGAAACAGCTGCCACCCCTGGGAGTTAATAGGACCCTTACACGGTTAGGAGTGGAGTCGAACTGGGCTTGGATGACAGAAATGGGGGGCTCATTCCATGCTGCTTCAAGTCTATGCCACACTTCATCAACCATTTTTGCCGGAGAGGATTGGCAGGCCAATCTCTCAGCAACCCATGACCAGATGTTTTCAATGGGTGACAGATCTGGAGACCGTGCATAGGCCGCGGTATCCTGGGGATCATGGCCACGGGTTGGCGGTTTTCGTCAAGTCGTGGATTCGAGCCTTGATGCACTAAAGATCCGCCATGTAGCCGGGTCTGGTGCACTCTAAATCTGTCGGGGTCCAAAGTTCTCCCATTGGAGTTGTGTGGAAGTTTGGAGGAGGAGGTGCCAGCTCGGGTGTCGTCCTTGTCACTTGACCAAGGTTCAAAATTACGAGGTCCGTTGCCAATAGCCCTCGCCTTGCTTTTAGTGCGACGTTAATAAAATCAAATCAAACTGGAGACCATGCAGGCCAAGTCACCAATCGAATACCTTATGTATCGACGAAAGTCAGAACACGACTTGCAACATGTGGTCTTGCAATATCTTGTTGGAAGTTGGCGTTTAGCAGGTCTGGAAAATAGGGTGCAACCATTGGACGTAAGATATCAAAAATGAACCGATCTGCTTTTAAAATCCTAACCAGAGATTTGCGTGTCGTGTACCCAATGACTTCCCTAATCATCACACCAGATGCAGGGCTCTATGTCGATATCGAATGCAAACAAGCGACGAGCGGTTCTCTCAGAGTCTCCAGACACGTATACAGTTTCAGAATACTGCAGGTAGAACCGGGACTTGTCTGAAAAGACGACATTGTGCCACTCCTGTATCCAGCTTTGTCATTTGGCGCACCAGAGTTACCATCTCTCTATATATTGCATTGTCAAGGAAAGCCAAGTAATGGTCGCCGTGTTAACAGTCCACGCTGCTGCAAACATCGTTCCACCGTACGAGTGGATAATGGGCGTGCTGCAAACATGCTCATTTCCAGACTAATGGTCCGTGATGTGGTTGTAAGGTTTTGAGGGTCGACCTCGCAATATGTCTGTCCTCTCGGGTATTGATCATGGGAGGCCTTAGAGATCCTGCATGACCTTCAGTAGGACACTCGGCAACCTACTGATTCCATATTCGCATGACGGTGGTTGGATTTCGACCTGTGCGACGGTCAATATCAAGGAACGATAATCCACACTTTCGATTGGCACCAATCCTGCTTCTGTCGAATTCCAACACTTGCTGGTAAGCATTACTTCTTTTTGTTCGAGGCATAACAGGATATTCTGAGAACTCCGATCTTACAAAGCTCTTTCCGAATGACAAATCATTTCTTTTATGCAATGCTTCAGGTGTCATTTCTCCCTCCTGCGTCGTCTAAATGCGCTGAAATACTAATCTTTTGCATATTCCAACCTCTTTTTCCTTTTATGTGATTTTGAAGTACGTGAGATTATTCTTTCCTGATATTGCAATTTTATTGGCCAGCGGCAACAAAACAAATTCTCCTTCGGTACTTAATGAAGTCGCGTTTCGACTGCATAATTTTTCGATGCCAATTTTTAATGGCTTCAAGCCTGCTGCAATTGCAATCAGAGTTGCTAATTCTGCATCAGCCAAATTTGTTGTTCTTTGATGTCAATTAGCGCTTTTAAAATTGCTGATTTTTCCTCTAAAGACCTCTCAAGTATTGCCAATAAATTATTCCACCGTGTTTTAGTGTCTAAACAAAATCATCTTTTCACAGTCAAACTTTACTTTAACATAATTTTGTAAAATATCATTCTTGACAGGTGATTTTCTGAATGATTTTACAATACCCCTTGTTTGTTTGTTTTTTTATAATTTCATTTATATTAGTCATAGAATTTTTTTTTCTGCATAAGGCAAATGAAACATTGAATCTTTTACTATACCGCCGTCAACTTTGAAATCTATCACTCGCTTATTAGAGTTTGTAATTTTGTGTGCATTTTTTTTTTTTTTTTGTCTCCAAAAATAAAGTATAATTTCTGGGAATACAAAAAGCACGAAAATTTTTCGATTTTCCTGACTTGCAAGAAAGAAACCCTATTACCAACTTCCTTACGGCTCCATCTTTTTTACGTCCGGGTTAAAGACCTTGTTTCACCCATCTTTTTCAACATCGACAAAGTTGATGCTCATTTCAAGAATTTTTACACTAACCTTACCGAATAATAAAATGCCTTGGAAGACCACCATATGCTAGGCTCTTCAAGAAATAAGTGGTCAACCAAAGTCTGTAAAAAAAGTTACGATCCTGTGATTTAATCTTCAAAACGATGGTACGCGGTCATGGTCGCGAGCTCATGGCCGGCGTAGTTTCCATCGAGTCGAATTATGAGGTCGTCTCCAACAGCTTTCGAATTGCTTCTAAGAGAGTCGTTACTAAGCAAATAATAATTCTGTTAAGTCGTAGTTTCCAGTCGTAATTCCACTAAAGACCAGTCGTAATTCCACTAAAGACCAGTCGTATAGATGACTCGTTAAACTGTCGACTGACTTAATAGTCGACTGATGCTCGTTAAATCTGTCAAAACTCTTAGTTTTTACGTTGGAATGGTGTGGATTGATTGGTTGATTGTTTTTTAACGTCGCATTTGGTAGCAACACGAGGCCTATTGGTGATGGATCTCTTAATTTTGAGTCTCGGTCAAATGACGAGGACGCTACCTCCCTCTTCAAACTTCCACACCACTTCAGAGCGCGAACTTCAAGCCTCGACAGATTTATTGTGTATCAGCCCCTCTACACGGTGGGTCTTTATTGATTTGAGGACTCGAACTCACAACTCGAAGGAAACAACTCTAGCTACGAGTTCGCGACCATTGCTACTAAGCTACCGTGGCCACTGGAAGGCGTGGAGGATTGGACAGATAGGTTACCAGTTCAAGTGTCATCCTCGTCACTTGCCTGTGGATCAAAATTACAAGTTCCATCATTAGTAACCTTCGTGTTGCTTCTGAGTACGATGCTAATAAAGAACAAACAATCAACAAGCAAAATTCTAGCAATTGCCCATCGTAAACTTTCAAATGCATCCTTCTCAGAATCATCCTCCTCCCGTTTTTGTATTTCTGCATTTGATACAATTAATAAAACTCAAAGTCATATTTGACAATCCTCGTAAGAACTGTACAAAAAGAAAAAAAAAAAGGAAAATGGAAGTAAAATAACTTTTAAAAGTATTTTGAACCCTATTGTAAGAAGTTAACCAAGTATCTAAATAAAACTTACATACTACCATACTACGAGGAGAAGAAAAGTAATCTTACTGGAAGCATTTTATGGAGCGATGATATGATTGTGTATGATATCGATGAATCCATGCAGGGACCACCCTTGCCAAATATGGAGCACTCTTACCTGTTAATTGGAAATTGAAGTAGAAATTTTGATATTTTGTGATTTTATTTTTGACATAGCTTACAAAATTTTATACCCCCCCTCAGGAATCAATATTTTAACGCTGCAATATTTTTTACAGGGCTTAGTATATTGACCTTTTTGATTTTAGTAAATTTTACCTATTTTATCGCAAAATTTATGTTTTACTCCAGTATTTCTTAAAATTTATTTATTGGTACGTTTAGTTTCAGGAAGTAACTCGAATCTGGAATAACTGTAGATCGAAGTAACTCGCGGTATCGCAAATATTTAATTACTACCAAAAACAGTGGGGGGAGGGGAGGAAACATAATTTATATTTATTATTTTTAAGACTTCTCTACATAGTTACCATCGAGAGTTATACATTTCTTCTAGTGTTTTTTGACCTTTCGAAGGCCGTCATTGTGGAACTCATCAGATTAAACTCTATCTTCTCTATATTATGGTTTCCTGAAACCAAAAATATCAACATTAATAGCTGTTATTTACAAAATTATGTACTTAAGAATAAATTAATATTCAGAATAAATTTTATCTTTACATCTAAGTGCTTTCTTTCTTGATCGTAATAACTGAAACTTTATGATATCCCCTCTTATATATACGGAGGATAAGATCACAATTTCTAAAAATATATTTTTTTAATTTTGTTATGGAAGAATAAATATCACTTCTCTAAAACACGATGTAGGGCATTTTATTAAAGAAATAAAAATGTAAAACCTTATTTTCTATGGAAAATGTGGGCTTTGGTTGGTTTACACAAATTGATGTTACCGTAATGTTTAGCATTTTCAGTAACTGGATGAGATGAGTGTCCTGAGTACAAAGATTATCACGTGAATATCGATTACCTGTTAAGTGCAATTGAACCCCCAAATTCTCTCATGGAGTTATGTGTAATCTTATAGAATGAAATATTGAATGTAGGTCCGAAATTCTAAACTTATTGTTCACGAATTGCGAAAACTAAAATTGCTAGTCAAATAATCACGATATTAAAATTTGATCATTCGATATTCATTGGATCGAATATCGAGTATTCAACTCGAATTCGATATTCATTGGAATGTTTAATCAGAAAACGAAGTATATTTTTCAAGCATTGAATCTGAAGTAGTTTAGCCGTATAGGAAAATTGTTCTTTTCATGGGAAACTATAAGTATGCAAATATTGTTGTAGCTTCATTAACACTTCTATGAGCTTTCTTTTTTATAATTTATTTAATAACTCTTTTCTAGATACGTAGTATAAACAGAATTTTGATAGGTGATAGAGTGGCGACAAACAGCTTGTGCACACATCAAAATGTACTTTTTACTGAAATTTCATAACGTAAATGTAAAGACATTGGACATCTGGTAAAACACATATCATGTGAAAGAGCATAATAATTTCAAACTATGGATTTGATCATCGATTTCCAAAATGGGCGGTATTGCCTCTAGAAGTACGCAAGTTATGGAGCGACAAAAAGCAGAGATTCATTTTGCAATTGATGGTCAGTCTAAAGAAAAAACTGGAAAAATATCAGACTTGTAGATTCCAAAGAAATTAGGGAAATTCTTTTAATGCTTTCTTAAAAAGATATGAATAGCCGATCAAAATAAAACTTTTTTTATAACGTCTCTGAACACGCGATGTTTATAAACATAAAGTGACAGTAAGAAAAAAAATTAAACGCTCATTTTTCATCGGTGAAAAATTTTCTTACAAATACAAAACGAACATGTAACATAGAATAACGTGACGTTACATGATTAAGCAATTATTAATAAAAAATTCAACTCCTTGTAAATATTAAACAAAGAATAATTATTTGAAGTAAAGATTCAATTAATCAAAAAATACATCTTTTTTTACGCGTCAAAAGAAAGTAAACACTGAGAAGTCTTCTCTTCAAAGGCTATTTTTTTTCCCTTACAGAAAGCAGACACTATTTTTTTCTTACGTATTCTCAAAATAAGTTAAGTTCTTAATGTCCGTTTTGTTTCTGTGTCAATTTCTGAAGTTTTCTGGAAAATTTTGAGAGAGTTTGCCATGGGAAAACAAACATCGCTGGAAACAAGAAAAATAATAAATTTGAAGGAAAAGGGAAAATCATTTCGTGAAATAGGAGAAATTGTTGAAAATAAGCCAAGAAGATCATTGACAAGTACAAACAGGTTAAGAATTTTTAGCAAATGGAAAAACCGAGAAACTTACTTGTACAGAAGTGAGAACTGTAGACCGAGTCCAAAAGAAATCCTGCCGTAAGTACTGTAAAAATATCGCAAAATATCTCGCAAACACAGGATAGGCATTCAGCGCCATGACGAGAATGAGGATTTCAAAACGGCCGTAGTTCAGTGAGCTCATCAGGTGGCAAATTTCTATGTGGATGGAATCCAAAAGCTCATTTTACGATATGATAAGTACCTTAATAGTGGAGATAATTATGTTTTGAATAGTATATTAAAAGGTACAGGCTTTATTATGAAAATAAAACAGTAGAAAAAACAGCACTTTCCCCCCCCCTAAATATCGATACGGTATTTAATTAAAAAACACGCTAATATCATAGTAAGTTTTTAAATTTTTGAAATGGTTTTTTTATTTAGTGAAGGAAAAAAAATTTGAAATATTTGGGAAAAAAAAGTGGTCATAAATTAGTAGATAGAAGAATGAGGAATTTAGAAATATGCAGTTAAAACAATTAAAAATGAAAGTAACTCTAGTTATCATGGTCTGGGATGTATGGCGCCAACAGGAGGCGGAAAACTTTGTATTTATCGAACTTACAATAAAAAAAAAACTTACAATGAAATGATGAATCTAACTGTCATGAAAGAAAATGTTGGCTCTAGCGTTGAGAAAATGGAATTGTTATGAAACTGCATCTTCCAATATGATAAATATGGATTTACGAGCCAAATACACATAAAAAGTTATGAAAAATGACTATATATATTGATGACATTTATATATGCTTATAGAAGGTTATAGACGGTGGTAAAATACAAAGGAAAGCAGACGAAATACACAAGTTTACAAAATTTAAAAACAATTGATAATTTTGTGAATGATAAAGGAAATCTCAATTGGAATGGTGGAAAATGTGATATGTGGTAGTAAATCGGTTATAAAACAATGCAAAAGAACGATAATAATCATTTTTATTGCTCAGTTTGAAAGATAACTGTGCATAAGAAAAGTTCACACTTTAGCGAAAAACAATTAAAATAAAAAAGGTAATGCTGCAGTTTACTCGTAATAAGGTGTGAGTGAACACATCTGACAGATAGACACTCTGTACGATTTCCTATGCTTGCAACGACAAAAGGAATAAGAAGTGGACTCCTAACGTCTTTTCTCAGTTCTGGAACGGAGCTTGGTGGGTGCGGAATAGCTGCAAGTTATCTCTCAAGCATATCCCACACATGCTCAATAGGATTCAGATCAGGTGAGAGAGCAAGCCACAGTATGCGTTGGATAGTTTCTGTTTGAAGGAAGTCGTCGATCAGTCTCGCACGGTGATAAGGCGCGTTATTATCCACACATATGAAGTCAGGACCGATATCACTTCAAAGCAGATAAACAAAAGGATCAAGAATTTCATATCTGTATCTTTTAGGAGTCATAGATCCCGTCTCAAAGATATTGAGATCTGTTCTACCATCCAGCACTGTATATCTTCACACCTTGATTCCCACGATGAAAAACGATACCTTTCTATGATTTTCCCGGTTGAGAATGAATTCCTAGTTTTCGCAATATCTTTAGCTGATGCGAATCAGTGTTCAGATTAAAGCCATATTCATCACTGAACATCACGTTGGCCCAATCTCAAGGACTGATGTTCCAAATTCCAGTTTAAACGAGCGCGTTTATGCGTAGCTGTGAGGAGAATGCAAACTGCTGGTCATTTGGGCATAGAGATGAACATGACTGAGTCTCCTGTAAACAGTTTCTATGGAAGCTCGTACTCAAGGGACGGCTGGGAACGCTGAACTGTTTCACAACTGTCCCTCTGACGTTGGGCAATTATTTCCAGATACCGGTCTTGGCGAACAATTGTGACTCTTGGCTGACTTTTTACTGGTCGTCGGTTAACATTTACCGCATTTTGAAACGTTTGTCACTGTCTTGAGATTCGAGAATTCGAGACACTTAGGTTTGGGATCGTCCGGATTCAATCATTCCATCGATTCTTTCCTTCGCAAACAATTTCGTTCAATTGTCTTCTTTATGCCATCATTCGTTCTCCTTAATCGTTAACAACTTTTGCACATGTGCGAAACCTGTCTGCATTGCTAATGCCAAATGAACCGTTTTATCCACTCTCCAACAAGCGTAAGTGTTTTGCGTATAAAGACCTCGACTGAAATGTTTTGAATACAAATAAAATTTCACCGTTAACAGATAATTCTTCACAAGTTATTTTGAACATATTTCTCAATAGTTACTCAGATTTTTCTTTCGCATTTTGTAATTTATGCTCAACTTTTGGACACCAGTATATGCCACCTATAATATACTTTGTGGCAAGTAATATCGGGAAAAATGTTATATTAAAATAAAAGCTCTTCTAGTAATTAAGATCATAGCAATACATTATATATATATATATATAATTAGCACACTACGAAATTTTTAGTTTTATATTATTTCAAATATAGCCTCAGAAACTAGTTTCCTTTGATACATGTTCATATATATATATTCTGTATTGTATTTAGAAAAAAAGTGTTAAAATGATCAATTCTAGAATTAAATTTGTAAAAAAACTCATTCGTAAAAGATAAATTAATCAATAGTTTCATAAAATTCAAAATATTTTAACCGCATATGTAATCTTTCAGCATATGTTAATAGGAAGACGGTATTCAAAAATCATCAAATAGACTCTTATTGTCGGGGTACTTTGAAACGTTTAAGCATAACCAAGAAGTGTACCAGAACATAGTGTATACCAAAGGGTACATTCAAGAGAAAGTTTGAAAGCTGGCGATTTAGATAATAACAAAATAGAATATAAAAGCCAAAGTTTTTGATGCACTTGTGAATCGGTTTATGGACGAATCAGTATAGTGTTCGATGTAAATATAAAAAGTATTTTTTTAAAAAACCAACAATAATAATTATTATCATTTTTTATTATTAATATAACCATTAATAATATCAAGTTTGATAATAATGATACTTTAGAAATAATAATTTAGAAATAATTTTAATAATAATATGTAATAGATATTATAATAAACAATTTATAAAATAATAATAAATTATTATTTATTATAATCAGTGTAAGTACTATTCGCAAATTTAGCTATAATGAACACCAAAAGAAAAAAAAAAATTCTTAACATTCATTAAAATTTTTAATATGATATGATATAAATTTGAATTTAATTAGAGTATATGCATCAGCACCTCCTTTTTCAAATTTTCTTTTGATTTTCTTATTCCGATTTAATAAAATATCTACTTCTTAAATTATACTAATAAAAGTAATGTTTTAGAAATTAACTTTTATTAATAACTTTCGAAAGTACTCTTTCTTCGCAATAGTGAATTTAAAACCCCAATAATCCAAGTAGCAAGCATAAAATAACTTTAATGAGATCCCACATTCAACATGTTGAAAGACAACATATCCGAATATTTATTAAATTTACAATTTCTTTACGTGGTGCAAAGATAGCTCTTAAACAAAACGATGGATGGTCAATAAATGGTCCTAAAATGATAATTAAACGATACAAAATATCTTCTAATGAAGTAATGGTTTAGCTCCGCAAGTAATAAATGATTATAACGTCGAACTATATATAAGTACTGATAAAAATTATGAAGAGCTCCTTAATTAACAATCTTAAATGTCTTTCAATTCAGAGTAAAACTGAATTTCATCACTGCTGAGCGTGAAAATACGAGGTAATTGGTAAAATATGTGTCTTCCTCAGTATTATAATTAATACTTCCCATGAATCTGCATGCTTGTTTTCGCAGTAATTTTCTTAATTCTAGTGTCAGGTTGAATGAAAGGCAGCATTTGACGGAAGATAAACAAATCACAAAAACATGTTACCCAAATTCAAATTTACTTTTTAATATAAGGCTTTTTTGCAATGATTTTTAGGGAAAAGAATCGGCATTTTCCTACAAGGAACAAGCATCAAATAAATATAATGATCTCAAAAAATTCCCATTAAGTATAAATAGTAAGAAGCAAAATACACCGTGACGTAATATAAGACATTTTAAGAGCACTAGATATATACACAATGCAGACAAAATATTGCTTATTAGTTACTTGTACATTGAATTTTTTAAAAAAAAAATCTAAAAAAAGCATATTTCGAAATAAATATCTACGCTGTGCACATCATGACCCATAGTTCCTAGGTATATGATTTCATACGTCTGGACGAATCCATTTTCGCACTATGCCCTCCACATACACACAAACTCTGCCTTTTAATAATATAGATGTGGCCGGAAACAAAAATGTATGTGACTCCGTTAATTTTTATCCGATTTTTTTTAAAAAAAGAAATCATTCTGTGTTTTAAAAAAATCGCTTAACTATGCATCTTGTGAGCCACAAAATATTTTGGGGAAAACGTTGCATTACTGGAATGCATAAAGAAATTATGAAAAAAGTATTTTTTGGAAAATATCATGAAAAATAAATTTGAATTTTTTTTAGTGGGAATATGCTTACGGAACTCTTTCCACACATCAGCAATGAACCCAAAAATTTGAAGCGATATGATCAACGGAGTGGATTAGTGCAACGAACAAAAATATTTCCAAATTTATATAAAAAAATTATATTCATTATTTTAGTTTTTAATCTGTTTCATAATTCACCATTATGATTAACATGAAATCTTGTTTTCTATTTTTCATCGAACACATTTTTCCACCTACTATTTCTTCAATAACACATGTTATTGGATTTATCTAGTGGATCTTAACATATCCTTCAATCTCTTACAAAACCCACTACCAGATGGCGTTATATGGAACAAAATTTAGTTGAAATCAATCGATTAACTGAAATTCTGTTCCTTTAATATTAAAATGCAGTACTATCATTGGGAACCAAAGATAGACAAAATTTTAAGACATTGGAACTTCAGAAAGGGAGTGAGAAATTAATTGCAAAATTCTGTTCCTACAGATATGAAAAAAGTAGAGGTTTGCGAAAATGTGTCAAAATGAATTATTCGAAAGTCGGATCTTACTTTCATTAATTTTTAATTTTTTTGTCTGATTGACTTTTTATATTTTCATTTGGAGAACGAAGTTCTTTAAGGCTCGTTACTCAAATCTCTTTAACCATAGTTCCTCTTAGAAAACTTTTCTCGACAATAATCAGCAAACTACATCATTCCTGCATAAAGATTCGAAACACATTATATGATAGCCTAATTACCTGGATAATCTGCTGTCAAACTGATAGACGACACTGTTCCACTCAAAAAGTTTTTGACAGCGAACACAAATATAGTTTTCAGATGAAATACGTTAATTATTTTCGGTTTAAAGTCTTGAATAATTTGACAATCGGCAAATTTACTTGCAATGATAAGTCTTTGAATCTTTATTATTTAGCTCTAACATTTCAAGTATGAGCAGCTTAAAAATGATTTCATCATATTAATCAATTCACAAGAAAGTAAGTTTTGTTTTTGAAAACTTTTTATTTTTAATGTTTTAGTAATATTAAGTATTTAGTGCCAAAGCAATTTGATGAAAAAATGATTCCAAAGATCAGAGAATTTTAAAAATATTTCGTTGGCATGAGTTATTGACCATTTCAAAAATGGAATTTATCTCAAAGCGATGTTGCTCGAATATTTGACTATCGCGTCAAATAGTAAATGTTTGGGAATGTTTTTAGTAACAAGCCAATGTTTCTAATAAACCAAGATATCATTGACCTGAAGGAACTTCAAATGGAATTGATATAACGACCAAAAAGACTTCAGCTATGGATCCTCGTTAAACAGCAACTCAAATAACTAATGAAATCAATCAAGTTAATAATTAAAATAAATTTCTTTTGTAAAATGTAATTTAAGGAATGCTTGATCGAAAGAAAAAAAAAATTAGTATCTGAAAGAAGGAAAAAAAAAAAAAAAGAACCCAGATCGATTGTCAGATAAAAAAAAAAAGAAGTAGAATCAATACTTTTGATTTTTTCAGTGATAAAAGTATAATTTATTTCCATTAGATGGTATTAAGTATTCGCGATATTTTGTTCCCGCCGTAAAATATTACGAGGGAAATGGTATGGTGAAGGAATGCGTTTTCTCTAGAAGTATTGGACTATGATTATGAGTAAATGGCACCATGGATAAATTTTTGCATAAATACCAAACACATAGTACCCCACGCTATAAAGAACATTGAAAAACTGATAGTTTCCCAGGAAGATATTGATATGAAGCACATCTCAAGTGTTTTTCAATTATTCTAACGTAGCAAAAAATTAAAAATGGTTGAGTGAAAGTCTAGACTTAAAACCGATAAAATATTTGTGGCTTTGGTTAGGTAAAGCCGTTGAGAACTAATCAAAAAATTTATATTACTTGTATCACGTTCTAAGCCCCGAATGGAAAGTTATTGTAGATATAATTTTGTAAACACGTAGTAAATATAATTTTGAAATAATATACTGTACAAATTAAGAAAATATTTATAAGTAATAAAACACTTCATTATCATGAGACTTTTCATAGCTATATATTTACATTTTATTTCTTAACTATTAATAAAATAAGAATAAAAATATTTCTTCCATGTTAATATTGGTGGAGTTAATTATATGATGATATTTTAATGCTCTATTCTGTGACAATTATAAAATTAGTTTTATCAAATTACTTTTGTGAGCATTACTGTATTTTTCTTTAGCAGTTCAATTAAGGAAATTATGTCAAGTTGAAGTTACCTTTAATAATTTTAATTGGTTTATTTTATAAGAAGATAAGAATTTTTTTTAATAAATAAGCCTAATTTGTGAAATCTTTAAGCAGTCATCACCTCAGGAGCTTATCACCTTTAGGTAAAATGCATAATTTATTCCTTTTTCTCATGAGGTCCACTGTCTCTAGTGATGCGCCTACGGGATGCCTTGGAGAACTTCTTCTATTTTCAATCTTTCTTCAAGTCATTCAATCCTTCTTTTCTTCCATTTTTTTATTTACAGAGCTTTGTTTATGTCAGATGTACTTTTTTTTGTAAATTAATGAGTATATAACGTATTTTGGTCCTTTCGCCAATAATTTCTCAAATGATTACCTTCTTTGCTATAAGTGCAGACACCTCTGGAAGACATGGAGGACGCACCCTTCGGATGTCCTAAAGATATTTTTCAATTATCTTCCTTATCATTCAATATTTATTTTATTACTCCCCCCCCCTCATGTCTAGATCACAGATATACAATTACAACAACTGTATACATGGTATATTTGATTAATGCTAAATTAATTAACATGTTCGGTGCACACGCAGCTTTTGACAGATTAGATTTTTGCGTTAATAGAATTAACCAAACCAATTAACAGTCTTGTAAAATTCTCTACACTACAGTTAAAAGTATTTTATATTTAAAAATGTTTTAGCCTTATCACCTGCTTTTAAAAAAGGCCTTTTTTGCTTGAAGTATGAGCCTTTTACAATTAAAAAAGTTTCATTATTTGAAAAATTGACGAGAATACGGAAAAAAATAAAGGATTTTTCTGACAGAATCAAAATTCCTAAGGAAATGGGTTTCTGTTTTAAGCTTTAATTCTTAAATTTTAGAAGTGTAATGTTGACATTTCACACCAAAAAGAGCAGAAAAACTTACTAAAGACGTAATAATTGACGAAAGGGTTTTGGAAACTGTTAGCATTAGTGATTATTAAATTTTATTTTTAAAATTAAATAAAATTTAAATTTTTCTGTCATCAAAAATATTTGGGTTACTTCAAAATACGAATTATATTTTTTTATTCTCACGAAATATTTAATTGAGCAGATTTTTTTTTGTTAAGATTGTTTTCGTTGTTTTTAGAACATTTGCTGAAACACATCGTTATTTCTAATCATCGTTTTTCTACGATCTTTCTCGGGTAATGAAAGATCACGACCTACAAATTATCTCTATTCTGTATACGATATTCGTTACAAAAAAAAGTAAACAGCATTTGAGTTCGATTGTTACTTTGGAAATGAATCTATAATTAGGGGACAGAAAAGAATGTTTTCCAAGAAACCTAAAATAGATATTCTTTAGCAATCAAGTCTTCTTCAAATTTTATTATTTTACTAATATAAATAACTTTCATTAATCCAAATATTTAAAATAAATCACATGAAAAAGACTTATTTGGGCTATTTTTATTAATTTCAATTAACTTAATTTACGAGGAAGAATATCATTAAAATTTTAAACAACGGAATTCTTGGATATTGCTTCAAGTGAGCTCGAGTTTTTTGAAAAAAAAAAGTTCTCTGAATGTTGAAACTGTCGAAAATAGTATTCAAGAAACTAAGCCTATAGAAACAAAACATTCTGAGAAACCCGTAAACTTCATTTGTTTTGGTGTTAAAAATTTTTTTTTTTCCACAAATTTTTCAACTATTAATGGTTCTTCATACTTTTAAAACTTAATTCGCACTTTAAGAATTAAAAAAAGAAATCGAAAATTTTTTCATACTTATTATGATGATGTTAAGTAAGATAGGGAAATAGCAGAGATTTAAATTAAAGTGCAATCTTGCCTTTCGAAGCTCTCGAATTTTTTTTGATAACACTAAAACAGCAATAAATGTATCATGAATCTATTTTTAACCCCCCCACACACATTATTCTTTTTTTACTGATGAATTCCAAGTTCTTAAAAGGATTATACAGTGTTTTGATTTTTTTTCTGATTCTCATTTGCATAAAATAAATAATTTTAATAACATCAAAAACAAAATTTAGTGTTGGAAATTTTTTCATACTGAATGCCTAACTAGAATAAACAGGTTTGCTATCTAAATATTTTTTTCGTGTTCAAATAATACTTTTCTTTGATCAATTCTAATAGTTTCCTTATTAGAGTATCAACCTAACAATCTCTGGTTCGAGTCTCGATTTCTCTCATGACCGATGTATAAAATGAGGGGCCTATTGCACGTTAATTACATATGTTATTGCACCACAAAATCTTCATATGACGTGACAAAGTGGTTAGGGAAATGAATTACAAATTCAAATGTTAAATGTTATCATCGTCCCCTGACCATAGCTGAAAATTATGGGGTCTTGTTGATAACCCGCCCGGTAAATATTGTAAAAAATTCGAAGAACTGAATTATTATAAATCTACTTAGAAATCTATTTTAGATCATTTTCCACTCATTATTTGAAATTTTTTTTTCTTTTCATTATATCTAGAGATAATAGATATACGTTTATTATACTTATTTACTACAAACTTGGCTACACGCAAATTACCTCTCACCTCTGACCACTACCTCTCACCAAATTACCTCTGACCACTACCTCTCTCACACACAGTGCTCGGCCAAATTTGACATTTGCATCAATAAAACCAATCAACCTTTGCTGAATCAGCAAAAGTTATTTATTTCCTTCATGTAAATGCTAAAAACGCTCTTGTTTTCAAGTTGGTTGTTTTTATTAACGTCGCACTAAAAGCAATACGAGGGCTATTGGTGACTGACCTTGTAATTTTGAAACTTCGAACAAGTGACTATTCTCTTTTTTTTTCAAAAGGATAAGAAAAATATGTCACATTATTCATGAACTAAAACTTAAAAATATTTTAAATAAATTAAATAAAGATGTTGCATTAAAAAGTAGTCTTATTTGAAGAAGTTTTTGCTCCACTAAGGAAATCAATGCTTATTTTTAAAATAATCATTACATTTTCTTATAATTTCAAGAATTTTACGAAACACACCTATTACATAAAAGTTCGCAAAATATATGAAATATTTTTGAGAATTTTTTATTTGAATTCTAATCGAAATGAAACGAACACATCAGTAGGATAAATTCCGCAACTATTTCAAACTTCTAGAAAAATTACGCATTAAACAAAACACAAATATTATTATATACAACTGATAGGTTGAAATGTAATGACATTTTGCTTTTCACATTCTTATTAAATGTTACAAACTTTGGCAGAGAAATTCGTAACATTCAAATTATTTTTTTCTGCAATATTAATTAGAAGAGGGTTTTCAGAGTGGCAGTATCACTAATAAGAAATTAAGAGAGATTTTCCTCTCTACAATATAGACGGATCACACATTAAGTTTCATTATATATATATATAAGGAGCCCTTACTGGGAACTTTATGGATTGCTGATAGTAAAATTTCGAAGTTGTAGTTTCTTAAAAAAATTCAAACCCTAGACCTCCCAAGAAGCTCTGTTTATCCCTTTTTCAGGTTCATGACAGTTCATTTCCATTTGTCAGTTTTCCTGCTCAGATTTTACCTCTGTGATTTTCCACTTAATACTCCACTTAACATCAAATAAGCTGTAAATGAATCATCTTGTCGCTCGAGTAAAAACTCTAATGACTCTTTCACAAGTATAACTATTAGACAGCGAGTTATTTTGCAGCGAAATCAACAGAGTTTTTGTAAAGGAAATTTCTATTTGGGATCACTCACACCAGAAGATACCAGAAGTCACCATGATACCTTGGGGGAAAACTTAAAATTCTGAGATTGTCCTCGGCACTTTCTTTTCTAATCGCGTAGACATATTTGCAGTTGTCTAAAGAAAAGATTTGTAGTACATTAAAATATTTATAAAATTAATACACATATTAGGATCAATAACTTTTTCAATTGAAGAGATTCATCTAGCAAGATTGATTTCGTATAAGTAATATTAAACTATGGAAAGTTGCATTTAAAAAAAAATTGTTGCCACTAAGTTTTCAAAAAGCCTCCAGTTAAACATTTTGATCCGGTAAGCACTAAATGCGGTAGTCTTCGTTATAATGATAATGAGGAGAAAATATTATGCCCTCAAAATGTAAGTATAGTTAACAACGACCTTGTTTTACCGGGAAAAAAGTTGCAACAGACTTAGATTATTTGAAGTTGTTGAAACTCACGTAGAAAACGTCCGAAAATCACGAGCTCCCGTCAAATAGCGCTTCGAACGAAAAGATCTCCAGAAAATTTTAGTATGCATGATTAAAAAAGTATTCTGATTGGCGTACTCTAAAATACAAGATGCAGCATACGAGTACTACAAATATTGTGCACTTTTTGTTATACATTATTCTGGACGCATATCTTCATAACCTGTGAGCTATTTGTCTTAAAAGATGAAAAAACGCGCCTTACAATATTTCAGAGACAGTGATGGGCAAACCTTTTTGATAGCGGGCCAAAAGACAAAAGAAAAAAAAAAGGTTAACTAGTCAATATAATTTATTCGAAAACTTTAAAAAAGAGTATACAAATATTAGCGGGATGAATGAAATTGCAGTTACATTTTTAAAATTTCCTTAAATTCAGGTTCCTTAAATTGTAACGTACTTATTCTTAGAAGTAATGTTAAATGTTCATCTGTCAGTTTAGACCAAGGGTCCCTAATCTACGTCTCGCGAGACCCTCTCATTTGGCCCGTGAAAACCTTTTTATCTACAGAAAAAAATTACGAAAACTTACATATATCCTACCAAGATCATCCGCCGCTTACTGTGGACGTTACGTTTTTACCGATTTTGGTAAATATGTAATAAGGCACCTGGTCTAATTTCTAACTGCGGCGCGCAGTAGCGCTTTATGTTTTCTAGAACCAATCACTACATCTCAAAACCTTATTCGTATCTAAATTTTTCTACCTTTGTTCACAGTTAATGAAACGATATAACACCATCTAGTGGCAGAGTTCTCAAATGGTTTGCTTCTTGTTCAAGACTTGATTATGTTGGTCACAGTTTGCTTGTTGCGGTTGACTGCTGAGATGAGGAGGTGTTGGTAACAGTTAGTGTCTAATTGCGAATCACGTTGCACTCTATTTTATTTAGAGATGCTTGCTTCCCCGTAATTACTTACCAGTGTATTTTTAACTTTGAAAATTTCGTTAGTTTAACAAGAATTTTCCAGATATTCTGAAGAGGAAACATTAAAAGAAACAATCTCTCTACCATAAGTGGTTATATTTACAGACTATATTATGGTAAGTTTAACTTCAAAAATCATAAGAATTTTTGAAATCTTATGATTTTAAAAATTATAATTGTGCTATAATTGTGACGAAATCTGTTGGTGTAATTAGGATTTTTAAGCGATATTTTGCGCAAGATAATTTCAGTTTCACTATTTATTCAAATTGAAGTCACTTTATTTTAGGGCTCAACGATGGTCGAGAAGGGGAAAAGAAAAATAGACGATGAAGTGCCGGCAATTTCAAGAAGAATGGAGTTTGAAATACTTCTTCATCAAGTCCAGCGAGAAATCATTTTGTGTGATTTGCGACGAAACCGTGGCTGTGTTGAAAGAATACAATTTGCACCATCATCATCGAAGCAAACACCAGGAGAAATATGGAATTAAGAAAGGAAATAGGTGACTTCCTGGAAAGTAAATGCAAGCCACAGCCATTACTGTTTGATAAAGAGTGGGAATGAAAATTGCCTTTGATGCTGATATAACAGTCATTTAAATTTTCTGAACCTAAAACTACAAGGAAAGAATATTTAGTTTCTGATCTAAACAACCCCTTAAAGGCCTTCAGATCTAAACTTGTCCTATTTTTGGAACAAGTACAGGCCTGCAACTTAACGCTCTTTCGGCAGTGCAAGGTCTTCATGGCTGAAGCAATAACTGAATTCTCCACGTCATTTGCATGCGAGATCATCAAAGACCACCAACTGCAGTTTCAGGAACGGTTTATTGATTCAAAGGCAGAGCAAGTGAGACCATTTCAAAATCCATTTGAAGCACATGTGGCCAGTTGCCCAAATGGACTGCAGCTGGAAGTCATTGAATTGCAAGCAAATGACCTCCTTAGAGGCAAGTTCAGAGAAGGACTAGTGGGTGTTTACTAGTATTTGCCCAAGGAAGACTTTCCTAATGTCAAAACTTTTGAGTCAAGGTACCATTCAATATTTGGAACAACAAACTTGTGAACAAACATTTTTAAAAATGAAATACATGAAAAATAATTTGAGACCAAATATGTCTGATGATAATTTCGTGAATTTCTAGAAAACCTGAAAGCTCTTCCAGAAATTCACGAAAAATAACACATCCCTATATAGTTCCCTTTAACGATCGCAGGCATGCAAGTTCCTCGATAATTTCAAAGTTCTCACTTCTTGTAAATAATACTAGTATCATTTATATCAGAGCTTTCATCCATTACATAAGAACAGAATTTAAACTGGTCAATCTTTGATTCAACAGTGATGTCAGAAAGTTTTTGATGGCTTAGACTCTAGAAGCCCCCGCTTTTTCAGATAAGCTTGCGCTTTCAAAATCCTTTGTCTTGCACTTGGAGCATGCATTGTTTAACGAATTCTTCATCTCTGATAGCTTTATTACGTTTAGCAATATTATAAACTGCAATGTAACTTGAATGTGTAGCTAATTCCTGGATACTGTTAACTTTCTTAAAACAATTTTGTGAATCTAATAATACTTTACAAAGATTTTCTGCTTTTTGCTTTCTTTCACATTTGGACTCTGCTTCGTAAGTGGAATTCTTATTGCTTTCATATGAAGTGACGAGAAATGCTATATTCTTTGAAAACTGCTACAGCTTTAGTGCAGATGAAACGCACTGGTTTATCCTTTACAACTGTAAAAATATTTCCTGCTCCATTCATCTTTAAAAGTGCAACACTCTGAATCAACTTAAAACGTTTTTAGTGATCATTTTAAGAAATATTTTACGAATATCAACAATAACCCAAACAAATATCATCAAAACTATTCCCAATGATGCTATCTGTCCGCCATTTTTTCATTTATAGATAAACGCAATCAGAAATATTAGAACTCATGCCCACAGACAAGTATAGGAAGACATCCATCTTTCCACTATAAGGTGCCATCTGTTGTTCTTCATTAATATTTGCTATTAGAAATAATAAGGATAACACTACTGTGAAACTAAAATTTCCATATTCTTTAAATAGAAAATAGAAAAAATTCTTTAATTTCATTTAGAAAGATTATCAACAAACATCTCTTTCTCGGAAATTTTCAAGGGAAGATGCAAGTCTTCTTTTCCTTGTCTGTAATCATGCTACAACAGAAAGCCACTGAGAAGATCTTAAAATATGCAATGTATATGTCAATGAAATGATATAACAGACCTCTTCTACCTGAACTCGTTTTCCTCGCCGATCACATGACAGTAATTTGTGCTTCGACACGAGAGGGAGAACTCTGTACAATATATACTACGTATTGTGTACTAATATTATACTAAATATATATATATATATATATATATATATATATATATACACTCGCACGCATCTGTTAACATCTTTTGCCTCACCCTGTAGAGTAATATTATAAATATATTAGATGAACATAACATATATTCTTAAAATTTGCGGCAGGCCGGATCTTGCTCGTGGTCTGTAGCTTACCATTCTCTGTTTTAATGGATCAAAGGGGATAAAGATAATCCAGAGCGATTGACACCAGTAATAAAAGCCATAAAATAGTGGAAAACAAGGTTTTGTATTGCACGGGATTATGGATCATAAGCCAATCGATTTAGGTAACTCACTCTCTGAAAATTAATAGCATTTCAGGGCTATCTTAACTTTTGCTGTTCAATTTGGAGACAAATCTTTGGAAGACCTTCAGCAAACTGAAAAAAAAAAACCTGTATGTGTTTCATGAACCAAAACGGAATACGTAAAACCTGAGGTTCTCTTATACAAATAAAAATTACAAAACAAGCAAAAAAAAATTGAAATATTTCTCAGTGTTGATAAATGAAATAACTACTACTGCATCTATTGAGCAAATGTCTTTCTATCTTAGGTATTTCGACAGGAGCATAAGAAGATTTAAGAGTATTTTTCCGTTTCGTACCTGTTACTTCTATAACTACGCATAGTATTTTGCAGGAAGTTTTGAAATTTCGAAAGATCTGGCTCTGGACTTTAAGTATCTTAGAGTGAAAGGTCACATTGGGAGCATTGTTATGAACAAATAATTTTAAAAGGGACGTAAGCACATACTGTCTAACATTTCCTAAAGCTATTTATGTGCATTGCATATCACACTTCTTAAACCTTGCAGTCTTAGGTTCTTGCATGTCCAAAGAGTCAGAAATTTCTTTGGGATATTTGGAAATACATATTCATTCCTTCACATCGCAAAGAGATAAGAAGTTTTATCAAAGAAGGAATATCGATGAATTTTCCACTGAATTAAATTTTTTTTGCATATATAGAAACTATAACCCACAAGATGGGTGGAGAGGCATAGCTCCATAATAATTTTCATGAAACTTCTGGTTGTTGCATGCAAAGGTTTGGACGATAATTAATCACTAGACTGACCGTGACGCGTTGACTGTTGCTACTGGATCTATCGACTGCATATGCACCGAGAAATTTATGATTTTCCTTTTTGTAAGGGAATTTGTTAGCAACAGTATTTTATTAAGTAGATACCTACAAAATGAAGATTTGGATTTGTTATTGCAGCAAAACATGACAAGAGGCTTCAAAATCAGTTGCTGGGCATCAGAAAATGCAGATGATCATTTTGAAATGTATTTTTTTAAAGCAACGGCAATACGTAAGAAACATATGATGCCAATCATTAAATCATTATACTCTTTAGGACAATAAACGACAAATTGATATTACTGATCCTCTGAATCGTATTACTACTCTTATATATTTTTTTACATTTTTGGATGCCATGATCTTCCCTTTTTTGTCTGATATCAGGCTCATTAAACATTAATGATTTCAGTATATTGGTCAAATTTTATGAGGAAGACCTTCTTGAAAATAATGCTTTCATCACCACTGAACAAGTACATACTGAATATTGACTGTGGAGAAAATACAAATGAGTGAATTCTCAAATTGTCGGTAGTCGAAATGTTAAATAGATGTGAAAAAGACATGTTTTCCAACATACGCGAGCCTTTTAGAATACTTACAGTAATGCATGACAACAGCTACTCCAAAGAGAAGCTAGAGTGCCTTAAGAAGATTGAAGACCTATTTGAGGAATTCAACAAGGGTTAACAGACATAACGTTTTGGCACTTATGAATATGTATTATTGTATGGAAATAAATAATAAATGAAATTCTCAGTAAGTTAAGCCAAAACAGCCATCGTATGAATATTATGTTAAAATTTGCTGTCATTTTCTAACATTCAGTTTAATGTCAATATATTTTGCTATAACATTTAAAGATAAATAAAATTTGATTCTTTTTTTCTACTGCAAAAAAAAGTCTGATACAAACGAAAGTCACGTTCAAATTAATCGGTTTACAGATACGGGACGGCTGACAATCTAAAGAGGAGACTTCAAGGTATACAAATGGTTGTTCTGCGGTATGTATATATATATATATATATATATATATATATATATATATATATATATACACAAACATAAAAATTCAAAACGAACTGTTTTGGAATAAAACTATTTAAAACAAAGCGAAGTGATAGAAAAGAATTTGGAATTTATTTATTTAGAAAATTTAGAAATATTTAGAAAAACGGAAATAATGTAATTAATACTGTTCCATACTTTGGAATGGAATAATGTGTGTCTATACCGATAATTACAGATCTAACCATCATACTTCTGAGGATTACATTATAAAAAGATGATAAATCAAAATTCTGAAAATCAACGTAGAAAATAGAAAGAAGATAAACATATGAAACATATTCAATTCAAAACATCAAATCACGCTTAAATAGCCATATATATATATATATATATATATATATATATATATATATATATATACTGTATACTGGTATAAACACACATTAAATATAAGGGTAATTAATAATGTTCATATACCCAAAGTATGAAACAGTATTAATTACTCCAGTTTTTGTTCTCGTTTCTTTTCTCTTACTTTACTATGATTTTAATAATTACTTTTGTCTATCTTCTTAACTAATTGGTTTTTCTTTTAATTAAGTAGAATTTCAGTTTTTTGTTCTAAATTAAATTTTAAAATTAGAGTTTATAATCTGTATTTTATATGATCTTGTATACTTATATATATATATATATATATATATATATATATAATCCGCTTTGCTTTTGGATTCTATTTTTTAATATTAACTAATCAATCTTGAATAAATAGCCTTAATTCATGCATTGAAACACATTCTTCATAAAGTTCTTTATAGAGATTTCCACCTTAAAGTATTATATGAATTAAAAAAAGACAAAAATTTAAAGGGTTGAAAAACCATATGTGCATTTTAGGATGATATTTAAAGTTGTTTGATTCGTAATAAATGTAGCAGAAGGCATATTTTAAAATAATCCAAAGGTAGTGCTTTTAGATCTATCATCAGTCACAATACTTGAAGAATTACGCAACATTTATATATTTTACTGCTTTGTTGAAATGTGCTCTTATTTTGTGTAATATATTTAAGTGTGCTGAGCGAATAATAATTGAAAATAGGAGTCGTTTTCAAGTGGATGAACTGACAAATAACGATCAATTTATACTTATAATATGGCTGATTAATGGATTTACCATTAGCAGAATTTTCTTATTTTGGGAGTGAATGCTAAAACTTTAACACTTTAATATGCAATTTGAAAAATACGAAAACGTTTAACGTATTTGAATATTATTTGTAATTGTTAGGAAAGTGGTCAGAAGCCCTTTTATCCCCCCCCCCAGCGTATACTACTACTGTAATTTCAAAAAGCCCAAAATAAACTATTTTTTTAAATAGTTAAAAATCTTTTTTATGCTGTATTTATGGAGTAAAAAGCAATTTACTGCGGTAAAATCTGTTTGAATTTTCAACGGATTTGCATGAGCAAAATGTTTATTGTGTCAACTACATTTCTGGTAAAATAGTGGGCCTAAAAAGTTTAAATACTTTATTGATTCTCATTATTTTTTAGCAATAATATTTGATTTGAGTTCATAATTTATAAATCACTCTTTCTTTTTATGTGTTGAAAATTATGATGACTTACAGTAAAACACGTTCCATTTGGTCGAGTTGTTGTAAGGCGGTGAGAGTGGTTGTTTAAGAAAATAATTAGTCAGTTCAGACTTTTTCTTTTTTAGCTGCAAAACTTTAATTTAAACATTAATGCAGCACAATACACAACATTTATAATAATACTACGCATCTAACAGAATTATCAGACATTGCTCATTTCTTCCGCCATTGTTCTCCTGTTCCTCGCTTTTCCCTCACTCTACTCGCCTAGCATTGAATTCTTCCTGCTCTGATCGTCAAGTTGAGTTGTTCTTCAACTCCTAGTCAAATTGAGTTGTTATTTTTCATAAATCTTTACTCTTACAAAAACGTTTTTCAACTTGTATGAATTATATGCAGACGATTGAAAGCCACTGCGGTTACATCAGCATGATTTTAATGATAATAATTACGTGTATTTATCCATATATTTAAAACACAGGGTTGTTGAACGAATGAATTTGCATTTATTATCAAACAAATCTTATACTTGATATCATAATATACACTGAAGAATATCTGCTAAATTCCAATTAATTTGTAGAACATACTTATTTGTGTGTGCACTTAAAGCCTACTAAATACTGATCTTAAGGTATCATTTTATGTAGATTTTTAAGCACATGAAAAATTATAACTCGAATTATTAAGTTTTTGAAGAAGATTGAATAGGATTTGTTTAATAGAAGCAACAAATTATTCTTCCAATGAAATAATTCCTTTTGAGTAACATTTTATAATTTATTATTTTTTAAAAATATTTATAGAGTGAAAGCATCTTCATTGTTTAAAGAATTGGCTTTTTTTTTGGATTTGAATAAATTATCTCTAACTTTACGTGAGAATTTTAACAACGGATCTCGCACTTTTGAATCACTGTCAAATGACTTTACACCAACTTATGTGAAGATTTTAAGGTCTAGTTTTGTTTTAAGTGCTGCATCCCTATTATTCTGGTTTTGTTGTAACTAGAATCGAATTTAGGAAATAAAAATTATTTAATACTAACAAACTTATTTAATTGATCAGTAGCAATATATATTTGGTTTTCATTTTCAACCATGACAGGTATATTTAGTTTATCTAAGAAAAATTTGTTTATATAATTGTACAAATGAAAATCTTTTTACGAAAAGTCCCCAGCCAATTGTTTGAAATTCAAGGGGGAAAGTACAAGATCATCATACAAATGTAGTGTCATATAATTGTTCTAAGTCAAAAACTCAAGCCCGAACTGATTTCAATAATTATGAACTCAATCATCTCATTCAAACATGCAATTTAGAGAAAAAAAATTTGTAGTCACACAAAGATTTTATCATTGAAGTTGAAGAGCTGATTTAACTTCTGCATTGTCAATGTTTATGCAGTCTTCAATAAAGCATTTCAAAGATTTTATAACTAACACGTTTGAAGAGAAGAGACATTGCACTTCCTGTGATCTTTTTTTTTTTTTTTTTTTTTTGAAATACTTGTTACGAAATGGATCAAATATAAATAGGTGAACTTTACTGAAGTATTTTTTACTAAAATTGCACCTATATATTTTCTGTTAAGATCTACACATTTTTTTCCAACGTATTGAGATTTTTTTTACACTATATGATAAAAAAAAAATTGTACGGAGCGGTCAAATTCTATTTCTTAATTAGAGACAAATCTTTCTCCCCTTATTGCTTTTTAAGGGATCCAAACAAACTGTAGTTCGTAGATGCAAAGTCAAAACTGTAGGGAAAATGTTCGAATGTTATCTAGTGAAGTTTGTTTAATTTTTCTTAAGGTGCACCAGTTGTGAAAGGTCTTGAATTATCCTGGAGAAGGACAACATTTTGCATATCGCAATGGAACAGTTGTTGAACAAGTATACTCTAACCATCTCCAAAAGTAATCAGTAATGTAATACATTAATTGTATATCAGTTACGAAGAAATTCTCTGTGCCCAATACTCTGTGAATCACAAAAAAGAGTTGCAGGAGCTTTTCCAGTAGGTAATTGAGTCTTTGCTTTCAGGGGAGTGGTTACACTTTTTAAGCGTCATTCTATACTTGGCCGTTTTGATTAATAGGTCCAGTAACTAAATAAATGAACGTAAGAGCAAAACGATAATTTAAATACTGATTTATTTATCATGGTTGCTATGATATCAAAATATTAAAATCATCCGTTGCTATTAAATTTGATCCACCTTCGTAGTTCATTCCATTAAGTCTAACTTAAAGCTCATGCAGACGAAACGAATTTGCTTTCGAAATAGTTGTCAATGAGGCTTACTTTTATATTCACGAATAGTTTTGGTGGAAAATGACACATGATTGAAAAATTGTTGCCGCTAATGGGAAATGAGGTTCAGGAATAGGATTTGGAATTAATGCTATGTGTTCAAGCTGTAGAGAACTCGCTTCGTTGAACAGCTTTAAAAATAGGGTACTTTTCCTTTTCTTAATGACGGAAATCCAAAGAAGTATCTACTTAAAGAAATTTGTAGATAAAAAGTTTTTGGTACAAACGCTATAAAGCAAAGCATACGCTTAAAAGGAAATTTGCAATATGTTGGTGTGAAATTTATGAAAAGCTTTACGAAGCAAACAATCTATAATTGGTTCAATTGTAATGATGTAACCCAATTTTGAGATATTATTGGTTGAAAAGGAAACGTGTCTTTACTCTAGTGGAAGATTAAAACTGCTATAATTCAGTTATATTCGAAAATATTAGATGGAATAGAAAATGTTATGTCCTGTAAGGATATCTTAAACGATATAGTTTCAAATGCTTAATATATTTCAATGAAATTGTCATCTTTATGCAAGGGAAAATATTTTAAGTTCAGGAAATTGGAGATTGTTAAAACTGCGATAAGGAAGGAACATTATTGTGAAAAGTCTGTGACACACACACACACACACACACACACACACACACACACACAGTCATAATATCTTTCAGATCACCATCATCAAGTTAATGGAAATGTAAGATAGCCTAGCATAATAATAATCCTTAGCAATTGGGAAAGAACCCTTAAATTAAAAATTTCAGATACTTTGCAAATGTCTTTTATAATTAATTGCGCTTACATATTTGAATTATACAACAGAATAAAAGGAAACATGAGAGTAACTTCAAAGAAATCTTAAACATAAAGGAAAAATAACCTTTCGTTTGACATGTACAGAGGGATTGGAACAATTACTTTTTTATAACACATATATTAAATCTTTCAGAATATGATATATATATATATATATATATATATATATATATATATATATATATA
>BMAW01130173.1:136926-150089 GCA_019974015.1 Nephila pilipes | reverse complement strand
ATATATATATATATATATATATATATATATATATATATATATATATACACACTCAACTTCAGTTTATAATAATTTCACTGAAAAAAGTTTAAATGCCTAATTTTTCTCATTCTCTAACTCGAAAGTAAAGGGTTTTTTCTTATCTTCTGATCCAATTCCGAATTATCCTTTAATTTATGCGATCACTCGCTTATGAAAATATGCTGATCTTGCATTTCTCATGATCAAAGACCTGTAGGAATAATCCCCACCAGACTTTTTGATGCCATTTAGTCCTTCAGAATTCCTACATCTTATACCATGTGAGTTATCACGTGGTTTGGAGAAATCCCTTCTATAAAAACGAAGGTAAGGAAAAATTCTCGCTCTTTTGCTGTCTTCTGATGTAACTAAAACGGCAGAGCTGTGTGTTCTGTCTTGTATTTCTTATTGCCTCTCTCTCAGCAAAATCAGTAAACAAATATGAACTTTGAAAGTAGCATGTTTTCTTAGTCATTAATCTTTAACCTCATTTTAATTATATATTTTTATACACACACACACTCACTCTCTCTCTCTCTCTCTCTCTCTCACACACACACACACACACACACACACACACATATATATATATATTGTTATTTAAAACCTTTAGATAACAAATGTTACGAATCTCTCTCTGTACCCTTAGAGTCGACCCCATGTTCCAGAATCGACCACCGGAACAAAATCGCACAGGTCATCTTATCCCAGAACATATTTTTTTATCTACTTTCTTATAGGAATTTTTTTGAGATAGATACCATTATAAAAATTCATTTTTTTTTTTTTTCATTTTATGCACACAAAATCGAATTTCTTAAAATTCGCACTTGCGATAAATTTTCATTCTCGTCCCTCCCGAAAAAAAGCGTATAATTCCCCTCCCCCTTCTTATTCTTTAACAACTTTATTCTTTATGATTCTTTCTTTTCTTTTCCTTTTTTTAAGTTACAAAGCTGTCTACTTTTGACCCTTTATCCATCAAAAATGATAATTTCTTAAAATTATCTTTATCTGGATAATTTTTGGAAAAAAAAACCCGTTTCTGTTACTTTATTTAAATTATACTTCATTTAATTAAGTCATTAGAATTCAAATACACACAATTACCTATAAACAAAGTCAGCTGTTTATATTTCGAAATACTTCTAAATCAGTTCCTCTTACAATTTTCACAAGCCATCTCACCCGAAACGCAACTCAACTTCACACAGCTCTTTACATTTCGCGAGCAAAAGATTATACATCCTTACTCCTACTCCTTTTTTTTCCTACTAAAACCTACCTTTGTAATTCCCGCTTCCTTCAGCAACTCCTCTTGCGACAAAACTTGCAAATGCAGTGTGCTTAACATTTTATTAAAAACTCATCATTCAAAAAACCCAATCTTTTTTTTTTCTCCCCTGACCATCACGAGCAGGATACCCGAGAATTGTCGAGCCATCGGAAAAAAGAGCCGGCTTGGGATGGTCTGCGGGTAACCCGATCCCAGGTCTCATGGTCTCCTGATCTCTGCGAGGCGGCATCATTTCTTCCTGTGACGCAGTTCGGTGTGAGGAAGCAAGGGAAAAAGATGAGCGCCGTGGTCGCGGGAGAATCGCCGGATGCACGCCGGCGTCGTGGACGGGAGAGAGCCGTGACTGGTCACGACGAAGAGACGGTGAGAGTAAAAGTGGAGTCTGATGCTGATATTAAGGTGAGTATAGTTTAGTTTTCGGACAGAATTTTGTTTCACATCGTTCCTGGGAGAAATATGGCTTTGGGGTTAGGGCTAGCGATTGGAAAAGTTTGTTTTGAAAAATTGGAAAGCAGTGGGTTGATGGAAAAGTTGATGCGTTGTCATAGCAACGCTGTTTGTTACTTGTTGTTAAATTAGAAAAGACAATATTCTGAAATTTTACTCGTTTAATTGATCATTCCGTCTAGATGAAACCAAGCAAATGATTATTTTGATTTTGCACGCAGGGCTTTAAATTTAATCTCAAGTGGCAAATGTAAAAATAATAATGAAATGTTTTAAGTATAAATAAAAAAATTTCAAAAATAAAGAAAAATAATTTTAATGTTGTTCTTTTATTGAATTTTTTTGTTTTGTTTTTCAAAAATTCTTTGTGTCGGAAAAAAGAACTGACTTTAAACATATATATATATATATATATATATATATATATATATAATATGAAATTCATAGTATAATTTTTACGTTAGATTCAGTTACCTGAAAAAATACAAAACAAAAATATATAAAAAATAAATATATACTCTTTTTAAAAAAATACAAAAAGCATATATTGTTTTCTATACAAGTTCAATTTAGAAAGAACACGCGGTATTTAAAAAGTTAAATTATGGACAAATTGTGTTTAATTTTCTGATCGTTCGTCTTTATAGATATTTTATTGATAGAAAACGTTGAATTTTTTTTTCTAACGGGGTTTTGTAAAATTTTAAATTTTACGTTCATTAATTAAAAGAAAACCTTTAAGAATTGCGAGAGGCGCATTCTTTTGAACAAAACAACTACAAAAACAAGGAATAATATTAATGTTATCACGAAGGAAATTATAATTTTGAATACCTTACGAAGAGCTAGCTTATTGGTTATTAATTTTTGAAAGAATTACTTATACAATACTTAATTTAAAACTCAGAATCATATATATTTTATAACATAGAATTATCTAAAACCAACTTAAAGCTAATACATTAAGTTTCACGCAACCTCTTTTTTCTTAAAAAATGTATATTTTAGATAACATATTATTCAAATTGTTTTTCTGTTGTTTCAATGCTAGAATGATCTGTATTTTCCATAGTGGATGAAGATATTTGATCATTTCTGTTAATCAAAACTTTTGAAGCTTTTTTAATCATTGGCTACATTTTTTTTTTAAAATGTATATTAAATGAATGAAATAAAAACAACTTGCTCAAATTTAATATTTCTAAATTAGTTGGGGCATAATGATACTTAAAACAGCAAAGAAAAAAATTAAATTAAAAAATTTCTCTTTTGTTCGAGTTATTTTTAACTAACCGAAATTATTCGATTATTCGTAAATAACTTTTTTTTGAAAGAAAAACCCATTACTGAGCTCTTTATTAAGTACTCATTATTTCATTCGTATAAAAATGTATGAAGTACCTTTATAAAATAATTCTAGGCTTCTTTTGCATGAACGGTATATTTTACTACTAATTTTTTTTGTTGCTTCTAAATTTACATTTTTAAATTTATTAATATTTTAAATTTCAGTGTAGTAATTATTTACATCCAATAAAATATGAACGCGTGTGTAATGTTCAGATGTCATTTTTTTCATTTGACTGTATTTCAAAAACACGATAATCACTGTGAATGTCCTTTTATGTAGATTTGGAGTGGCTTTAATTCAAACAGAAATCTGAAACTTTATTTAATATTTAGTTTCTATAAAAATCTTTTTAGATTAATATTAACTTTTAAAAATCATTTTTCAGTTTATTTAACACTTATTTAGAAACGACGGATGCAATTAATTCTGCACACATTTGTCACAAAAATATGATAAGAAATATATCTGTGATATATAATGGATTCAAAGTCTTCACTACGTAACGATTTGGGAGGGGGGAAGGGAGGGCTAAAGGTACATACAAATATTCGATTCACTTATAAAAAAAAGAAGCATTTATAAATGAGGATTCATTCTAGGAGCTTGAAAGAGAAGCATCTTGTTTTCTTTCTTAAAATTAGTAGTAATTTATTTAACAAATTTCAGTGTCTGTGTGAAACATTTGTAGCCCCCACCTTCTGTACTTGCGATAATTTGCTCCGCTCACTAATTTCGTTTGGCTCTGATACAATTGGCATGTTGGATAATATATCCGGGTTGTTTCGTTGTTTGTGACCTACTATCTCAAAAGATTGAAATTTTAAGAAAATAGTAATTAACATTCTATAACTCACCATTATTTGTGCACAATATTGTTGTTGTTTGAAGGAACAGTACGTTTCTGTATCATTTTGATTCAATTCTTGATTTTAAAAATAAAATTTAAAATTCCCCCGACTTACAAAGAAAACTTGAATGTAATAGCTGTAATTAGTTTTATAAACCATTCTTCAGAATTAAATTTCATTAGAGAATAATATAATTAGGCTAACATTTGCGACTTATTTATGAATTGCATGCTTTTCCTTATAAGTAAATGTAGTAAGCTTGCATGCAATTGAATACTATATAATAGGCATTACATCAACTTTTGTAAAAATTTACTCCAAGTATTGTATAGACAATATTCGGTTCCTATTTGTTGTAACTTTTGCGCTTTTTCTTTGAAAAATTGTTTTTTTTTCTTTTGAAAATTCATGTAAATGAATTTAAAATTCCATAGAAGAATTTTGATATATTCTGAAAAAAAATCATTCATTGATCTAGACCATATTGAAATTTTAAAAAAATTGTTAATCTGTCCAGAATAAGGGCTTAGTTTAGAATATGTTCTAAAACGGACATTACTTAAATAATAAAAAAGCTTCTGTTCAAATAAAGTATACTATAATTTTCATATCAAGTAAGAATAATTCGATATAAGGGGAGGCATTTCTTCCTTTATAACTACCATATATAACGGTTCAAAATTATTATAAATATCTCTAAAATCGTATGCAGAGAAGGCTTTTTAAAATTTAATAAATGAATTTATTTGTATTTTTATTATTTTTCGGAAAACATCTTTTAGATATTATATTTCGTCATTTTTGTGTTTAAAACGTGTTTTTGAAGAAAGTAAAATTAACCTTTTTAAAAACTTTTTCGATTTCATTATAAAATTACTGCACTGATCGAAAATGACCAGACTTTCTTTACGGTATTCGTCTTATTTTTAATGTAATATTAAAGTTAGAACTGGAAAAAATTTCGAGCATATGTGTTGTTTAAGTAAATAATTCTAGAATTATTTGAAAAATGAAAATTCTGTAGCTTATTGTTTTAAGAATTTTTCCACTCCGAATTTCGAAGAAATTGTTAGGATTAAGAACAATCTGAAAACTTTTCCAAAAATGTATTTACACTTTTACCAAGATCTTTGTTACGATTGATTTTAAATTCTTACGAAACCATTTTGTCTTTTTTTTGAGTTTATGTATATATATATATATATATATATATATATATGAAAAAAACTCACACAGCATATATATATATATATATATATATGTGTGTGTGTGTGTGTGTGTGTGTGTGTATAACTGCTGCGCGAGTTTTTTTTTTTAGTCGTGGCTAAATTTTCACACTTTCACTCCCTCAGCAAAATTTTCAAATCATCATATAAAGTACCAAAAAAGTTTTAGCGCCAGAAAATGTTTGCTTCAATGTATTATAATAGTTTACGTACAATATTACATAATATCTGTCTAAAATTTGACGACTCACCTTACGTCCGAACTGTCTTGTTAGTAAATATTGTTTTTCAAATCTATCTATCTATAGATGTAAGAGATGTTAGCAACCACTAGGTGAAGAAAAAAACCCATTATTTTAAAATAATTATTTATGCTAAAATATTAAATTAATATAATTGTCAATATTTGAAATGTTCTCTTATTTATATGTTGTAGTAGTACAAGACTTAATTTTATGTTTAAGTATTTCAGCATGAGTATCAAAATGAATCTCAAATTAAAACATACAAATGTACTTACAGTTGAAATAAATTTTGATAAAATTAGAATTTAAATTTGCAAAAAAATATGATAATTGTCTGACAAAATTTCAGTTTTAAAATTTAGTGTAAAAATTTTCTATGTAAAGTTTAATCATAGAAAATTTTATTCAACAGATAATATTTTTCGAATTATAAGCCGTAGGCGTATCACTAATTTCAAGAAAGATGTATTACTTTTTTGAAAAATTGATTTCAAAATGTAAAAATTTTGACTTTCTGAAAATTTCATTTACAACTATTCAAATTAAGATGTTTGATTTTTTTTAGAGAACATAAAATATTTTTATATGCATCTTTTACAAACTCATGTAAAAAAAAACATTTCTCATTGATGTCTTATATTTCGGTTAAAAGGCTTAGTACCTCGACCTATAAAATCTTCGTGAACTGGATTTATTCGGGCATAAAATTGTCTAATTAAAGTTCAAGTACTATATTCATAGCCACGTGCTGAGCAGAATAATAATTTCACACAAATTGTTCTTTGATTTTATCAGTAGTTTATTTACAAATTTTGTTTATATTTTTATTCGCATTTTCTTTCTTTAATTACATTCTTTTATTAATTACCTCATATTTCTATTTCGTAATTTTCCCTTTATTGTGTTAACCTACATGTTTCTAATTTTTATACAACTTTTTGCATCATAAACTACTCTTACAGATACCAGTTTCGTAACTTATCATTTCCTTTTCTATAGCTTGTAGTTCAGTTCAGAAAATTAGTTTATTTTTATCCTATAAAAACTCTTGCCTCACATGTTAAGCATTTAATTCTGATACATCAATACCACTAAACGATCTATTTTATAAAAGCGTAATCACAATTTTGCAACTGAAGAAAAAGTTTTACTTAAGACATATCGTTCGCATACTATTATTTTCGAACACATTCCCCGAAGATGTCTTTGAGATCGGTAAAGAGATTTAAATTGTTCTTTACAATCTTTCTATTATGCATTTTTATTCTTTACCTCACAAAATCGATAAAACGTTCTTTAAGAATCCAAATTGGTATTTAGAAAGAAAAAATTCGATTCTTTCTTGTTATTAATATTCTTACTCGTTGTTCATTATTGTTCTTACGCTATTATTATTGTATAAATTGAACAATCAGATGCATTCACAATTTTCTGCTTCTTTTTGTAACTTTACATTTTTTCAACTACTCCTGATGACTTGGAAGTGCGTTGTTATGCCGTGCAGGTTTAGAAAATGTATTCTTATATTACATTCTTGAATCATTCTTCATTGCTATTTTTCTAAAATAATTAGAATTAATCTTGTTTGAACAAATGTCGTTTAAAACACCTTTGGTCTTTTAAAAAATCAATCAAATCCTATTAAAAGTATCGTCTGTTCCCATTGTAATTTAGAATTGATATTAATCAATACCTTTGTAATAAATATCTTTTTAAACAAGCTAATATCTTTAATTTATACAGTTATTCCACATATTTTAGCCTATTTTATATGAATTATATTGATAGCTTAGAAATAAAAATAAGACTTTTATTTCGCATCGAAGGAAATTAGCTTGTTTCCTTTGAAATACGAGTATTTACAAGAAAACCTTAATCTGTTTATAACTTTTGAAATTATATAAGCAATTATTATACATATAAAGCCATAAAATCTACGGAAATGCCAAGCCTTAGACAAATACTTTTTTAAAAAACTAAATGTGTAAAAAATATTTGCAATGTTTTAAAATCAAAAACAAATATACGATTCAAATAAATTTGCACTTTACTTGAAAAGTATATGAATCATATTTAAAAAATATCTATTAGAAGCTATTAATTTCCTAGATGATTATCACATGTGTCATTACTTTCACATGATTAAGCGAACATGAGGTATTTTTCTCTATATGATGTAATTAAGTAATTATTTTAAAATACAATTTAAAACATACCTGAAATGATTTTTTTATATATATAAAATTGCTTTTGGAAAACTTTTAAAAATTACAAAATGATGAGTCAATATTTCAATGAGTAACTAAATATGAGATCATTATATTCGCTTTCTGATGCGTTTAACATTATTTTAACATAGAACTCAAAACATATTTGAAATTAATTGAATTAAAAGTATTTGAACTTAGGAAATCGTCTTCATTTAATGTTATTAGATTCAAGATGTCTACAAGATTCATCCTTGGAGTGTTTCTGACCGCTAATATGCTGTTATATACTGGTTTTTGTTCGAATCAGTGGATTTTTTTCTTGCTTATTCGTCGTCCCATTTTTCGACTTTTGTAATTTAATGTTAAATGTTTTTCAACTATAGATTGCAAAAAATAGCTCTTTTTATTGAATATTCCTGAATTTTTAAAGAATACGGTCCAACGAACGAGTAAATATTATTAACATTGAGACATTTTTCACTCTGAAAAAAAAAAAAATTCGATCCTGTAATTTTAACACTAGGCGACGACAGCCTTAAAGCCATCCTCTTCGCTTCACTCCTAGACGTACAAATGCATCTTTCGGTAACTGAATATCACTATCTGATAGCTCTACACTCATTCCAGAACGCAAAAACGTCGTACCGTCTTCTCAAAAAAGACTTGAAACGTGCAAGTTACTTTTCCGCCCCTGATTTTTTGGTGTAATCAGGACTAGCTGCAATGATGTGAAAATCATGGGAGGGATCGTCCTTATTTTTAATCCGTCCTGCTTCCTCGCGTGGTCTACCGTAGTACGTGTGAGTGTGTTTTGATCTCCACGAGTCATTTGATCCTGGTGGGGGCTATTTTTAGAGGGGAACGCCGCGACAGATCCAAGACGTCAGCTTAGCCGAGGCGCAAGCACAATAAATATACCGCCGCGATTCCGGGCTTTTGTTTCTGGGGGCCACGTGGACGATTCTGATTCCCCATTCGGGAATTTTTCTGCTCTAGAACAACTCAGCGGGAAATGGAAATGTTCTCGTTCTTTTTCTTTTGAAGATGTTCTTTTTTTTCTTGCAAGATTTTTAATATCAGTAGAATTTATAATAATGGAATTCGAGCCTTAGTTATTTGAAATAGAAATTAGTGCGAACTTACATAACATTACGTAATTAATTAAGCGCTATTATGTAAGATGTGTCATGGGTTGAAAAGTTGGGAATGATGGAAAACAACAGTGTGTATAAATGCTTAACATATATTTCTCCCTACGAATGCGATAAATCAAAGTAATTTTTTTAAGATGTTCACTTGAAATAATGTGTTGCCATTTTTCGAAACAATGTTTTTAATTCGCAAGAAATTAAATTTTTAGTTTTTGATTAAATTGTGTGATAAATTTTATTACGTAAATAATAGAATAACAGCATGATTAATTTGAATGCAAATTGCATGTAAGTTCCTTTACGTAAATAATGGAATAAATGCATGATTGATTCGAATGTAAATTTTGTATACAAATCCCAAACGTATATAATGGAATAAATGCATAATTAATTCAATTGTTGAAATACATTGGATAAATGACTGAATAATATATTTATAATTCAAATAATAAATCTCATTGTATAAATGAGGAAATGAATATATGATTAATTTGTATGAACAGTTCTATTGGATAAGTAAAGGAAACATCCATAAGCTGTAGTGCATTATATTTGTAAGTGACGGATAAAGAATTGCATTACGCAAATAATTAAAAAAAACTTATTATTTATTTTATTTAATTATTCTTTTGTCCATGTTACTTAAAAAAGATTTTGCAAAAAGAAAATTCTGAATTTGTACAGTTTAACTATTACTTCGATTCAATAGAAATTTCTTGAGCACATATTTATTTATTTTGTGTGCGTGGAAGATAATATCAATCTTAAATTAAATGCAGATGATAATGTAATATGAGCAATGTATAATATGAAATTACAAAGGAAAAAATTACGAACAAGGTGAGGAAAATTATACTAAGAAAAATATACTGATTATTCAAACTATAAAATGTTGAACGAATAAAAAGCCTATAATTCCACAAAACCAGGAGTTAGAATTAAAAATAAAGAGGAATGAAATGATAAATATTTCATTTAATTTTAATGGGTAAGGAACAATTCATTCAACATTTGAATTGTTTCGATATTTTCCTTTTTTAAAAAGAGTTTTGGCTCAAGAACTTCTGCATCTGTAAAATTTCAGAGATTAAAAAACACGCCCTTTCGTTTGATGTTTAAAATTAGAATTTGAATTGAACTCTATGCAAATATTGTTTGTTCAAATTTATTATCATTTTGCAACTAATCGACTATTGATTAGATTTTGAATATATTACTTCCGGAATTGGAAAAAGTCCTTTAAAATAAATTTATTACCTTTTTTTCTGAACGTATTATTATGAATCAACATTAAATTTAAAAAAATTTCTTTTAATTGAATATTTATAGTTAGATTTGAAAGAAGTATATAAAATTCTAATCTGTTTGAATTCACTATATCAGTTTTAGAACTTAAATTGATTAAACAGTTTCAAATTTTTTTTAAAAAAATGATATTCTAGGAATCATAATACTGAATTAAGAACTTCATTTAGTTAAGGATTACTTAAATGGAATTCTTAGAATTTTTATTGAAGTAGAATATATGAAAATATTTTTTTTAACAGTAAGTTCAGGAAAAATAGTTAATATAACGAAATTTCACGTTCTATTTATTTTAATTAAGTGAAATATCATTGAAATAATCCTTTAAAAATTATTTATTTTTTTAAACTTAATAGACTATTAAACGTATTTAAACACATAAATTAGCATAAATAGATGGGACAAACATCTTAATGAACAAAATTATAGAATCTATTTTATCTCTATTCTTCGTTCAAATTTTATATCCAACTAGGGGCTAACATTTTATTTTGTGATCGTAACGTGAGCATTATGAATTTATTATTTTTTTGCCAAGATAGTGAACATGCGCAGATTACTTTTTCTGTGACTATATAAATCTTCATACGTTTGTAAAGCTGCACTTTAAAGTTTCGCCGTGACCTCTTTATGCTTGACACCAAAAGTCTGGCGTCGTGTTAACTTTGCTTTTGTTAAGTTAAATATAGTTAAATTTATCGCTGAAAACGTTCTTGTTTCCCTTTGGTAATTTAATAGTCTCTTTTAGCCAGAAATCTACTCAAATCTAGTGGTTTAAACAGATTCAGGTCACTGTAAGCTTAAGTCTTAACATGGTTGTTCCAAATAAAAATTTCTCACATTTTTGTCATAATAAAAACCTTTTTTTTTTAAAATCAAATGTAACAAAAGACCCCTTTTAGCTAATATTTTTTTATAAAATTTGACAATTACATAGAAAATATGCTACTATGAGTAATGAATAACATTATTTAACGTTCAGAATATTTCACTAACCCATATATATTGAAAACTGTTGCCTTCTAAATTAATTTATTCCAACGCTGATTATATAATGAAATATAATAAACTTATAAAAACAAATAACTATTAGCAATAATTTAATAATTTTATATATTCTTTTTCAAATTTGAACATCTAGCAATGTGTTCTTAGAATCTGTTAGTAATACTCAAGCAATTTACTTTTATCTTCTTTGATAGTGTAAATTATATAATATTCTATAAAAAATAAAAACATTCACACTATTAATTCTAAAAGGATTTTTGGATTATTTCATGTGAAACATATTCATATGTTTTTATAATGAAACATTTCTTTATTTTATTAAATTTTGGTTTAAAATTAAAATAAAATCAAAATGCAACTTATCAAAAAATATCATAATCTTATTTCCTATGTTCAAGCTCTCTTATGATCATGTTACAGAATCAACTTTGTTAGAACATGATTGATTAACTGATTATGTATAAAAGACGTTGTCCACATATTATTAACGTTATAAAAGATTGGGACAAGTGTTAAGTGATTTAAAAATATTATTTACGAAACATAAAGGTTAATAATAAAAGTGTTATTAATTACATTCAAGAAAAGTAAATTAAAAAAACATTGAGTGTAAATCAGTTTGTCATTAACCATCGTAAATCAGCCTAAATACAGATGAAGTTAAATAACTGTTTGGATATTATACCCAAACAGTTATTTACAGTTATCAAGAGTGTATATCTCTACAAGCGAATTGTAGAGATATACACTCTTGAATTTTTCCTATAAAACTATTAAAACAGTAGCATATTAAATGTTAACTGATAAAAGAAGCAAATTAAATTGATTTTCGATTAATGAATATCACGAATCAAGAAATTCAGTCCTAAATCAAAAGTTTTACCATGGAAAATCCTATATATTATTTTCATGCTAGAGTTGAAACATTTTAAAATGCTGTATCGACCTATTTCAGGATTATTGTTCTTCGATCATGAGAACAAATGAACACTTTCTCGTAACTTAATTTGCTTGTGTTACAAAGATCTCAATAAACGTAAGTGTTCGTCTGAAAGTATGGTGACAAAAGTGCTGTAATTCGTGTTTATTTCATTATTAGTTGCTGTTAATAACTCCATTATTTGTTGCTGTTAATAACTCCACCTATTGGCGATTAATATGAGCGTGGGGCTAAAACGCGAAAGAAATAGAAAGAAACATTTTTAAAAGGCAATTATAGTTGAAGGGAATAAAATTTATGCGTAATGATAATCTCCTTCCTCGGAAAAAACTGTTAAAGGATCTGTTTCATCTAAAAATATTATATTTATACACAAAGAACATGCGCATCTAATGATCATTACGTAGAAAAGAAAAAGCTTCGAAAATGATAAAACCAGGGCTCATTATTTCAACGGTTTACAACTGGGTGTGTGCCAACTTTTTAAAAAGGCCCCGTTCAGATGGTTAAAGAGAGAAAACTTCAAAGTTATACGTACTGCAAAGATTCTCTTTGATTTGTAACTCCTTTGAATGAACATAATTAAACTTTACTTTAGAAACGTTTGATGTTGACAATTATATACATGTATTTGAAAGTAAAAGATATTCAGGAAATAATATGAATTCAGATTTATATATTTGAACTCATAAGATATTCCAATGTCAATTTGACTGAAAGATGAAACAGTATAGTTTTTGTGAAATATAAATCTTCAATGTAAGTATATTCTTTTTAAGAAAATAAAACAATTCAGACTTATGCGTGTAAGAAATTAAGACTATTTTCAATTCGTATTCAAATGGAAATATTTATTCTTTCTTTTTTTTTTTTTAACAAATCAAATAAATTTAGATTGTGGTGGGAATTAGAAAATTAGTAGTTAATAAAAAAAGTTAATAAAAGTATTAGTAAAAAATAGTTATTAGTCAATAAAAAAATTCAAAGAATGAATTATACACAGTATTTTTATCATTTTTTTTCATATTTACAGTTTCAGTTTATGCCTATTTGTATAAAACTTTCAAATATATATATATATATATATATATATATATATATATATATATATATA
>BMAW01130173.1:49101-136916 GCA_019974015.1 Nephila pilipes | reverse complement strand
TATATATATATATATATATATATATATATATATATATATATATATATTTATAATAAGGACTTTAGATTAAGTCAAGTAATTTTAGAAATAAATTAAATTTCAAAGTTGATTGACAGGATATTTTAAAATTACTTATTTCTGTACGTTTTCAAATGAATAAAAATTTTACTTTGATTTTTGATTAATCCATAAGAATTTCTTATATTTAAAATATATTATTAAATTTGTTTTTTCCGTTAGAAACGTAGAAAAATCAATTAATAACATAATTGTGCACTCGTTAAGATAATTATTCCCCCCTTTTATACACTGTCTAATTTTTCGATTTAACTTTTCAGTTTTGTCATCTTATCTGATGCAAGAAAGATAACGCAAGCATCATTTAATGATGAGAGGTAGGAATTAGTTGGCAACTACTGCTTCGAAAGCTTTCTGTGGGACTGATGTCAGTTAACTTAATAAATGAATCTGTGTCAGACTTACGTTGCGTAAACACTTCTTCCAAAATCCACGTTGTTGACAGTGCAATGTAATAGAAATTTTTTTAAAAAAAAACGAAGTAGATATGTATAATTTATAATATAAGTTGCCCTATAAAAACAAATTTGTTAAATTTGTGTGTATGAGTTGCTTAGGATATTTAATATTTACTTGATTAGATTTAGATCAAATTATAAATAAAATTTTATTTATAAATTATTTTAATTGTTTTCAGCTAAAAACAGGATCCTTACTAGAAGGAGTACATTTTTTCCAGAAAAAAAAACGTACTCGAAGTTTGTATAAATTGGTATATTTACAAACATATACTTGTTCATCATATAATGGCTTTAAGGTTTCAAAATATTTAATAAATACGTAACATTTTTATTTTAACATATGAAGTTCACAGTCCAATTAACAGTACTGTACATTAAAAGAAATATGAATTATAATATTATAGAAAAAAATAATCAATTCAAAGATGAAGGAATATACTATTAAAATATGATAGTATCTATATGTTAGTGAAACTAAAATATATTAATATTGAAGTCTCTTTTTTTAATTCTGAAAAGAATATTTCTAATTCGGATTCCATTATTTAACATTAACATAATTTCATCGGAGATTTTAATGAACATTTTACTTCTCATTTATATATAAATGCCTAACTTCAAATCGTTATGAAATCCTACTTGCACATGTATGTGAGGGAGTAGAGTGTGTATACTTGTATATTTCCATACGATAAGGATTTAAAATACTTTGCGCATGTACAAGCACTTGAATATAAGAGCATATGTACGCATGTGTAAGTGAATATTGCAATATTCATAGAAAAATATTTTTTTACGAATTTCCGTATTCATTGATAGATTAGAATTGAAGAAAATGTATTACACATAATGTTTGTTCCACTTTTTAGAGAAGGAAACTGAAGAAAACTGATGTCATTTACTGCTTATTTAATAGTATTTCTATGCATTACAAGTACGTTAAATTTCAGAAAGATAAGTTACAAAGTAGTTCAAACCAAATATAATTGTGCTAAGATAAATTCAAAATTTTCAAAAGATTACAATAACAAAACGAATGTATACTATAGCTAATAATTTTTAAGAAATGATAATAAGAAAAAATTTTACAGGTGTTTATATTGGCAATTTTTACAATATACATGTCTAAAAAATATTTTCTTAAAAAAAACTATCAGAAAAAAGCTAAACTGCTAATATGATTAGAGCCTTTTATAACAAAAAAAATCGTTTCATCAAAGCACGTGATATAATGAATTATACATTCGGGAGATAAAATTATTTGAAAGAGTGCAGTTTTGGGAACCATGCTTTATTTAAGTTACGGAATAAGAATCTAAATAATAATTTAAACTTTTTAGAACTCTGAAGAGTTATTTGTCAGGAAAATATGTGATAACTGTTTTATTCTATAATTTATGCTGTAATAACTTTTAATATCCTACGATTGTTTTCTTTGTATTTTTACCGATGTATTATCGTATAAAATTTGAAGATTTAAGTTGATTTATTCAGGATTTATGTTGCATGTCTATTTAAAAGTAACGTAGCCTAGAAACGTTAACATGTAGTGTAAAATTTAAATAAATAACTTTATATGAACTTTCTCAAAGATCTTAAGATTGTACGATAAATTATTTATCTTCATTTAAAGAGTAGCCATAATACAATTTTGAAACAAAGTCACTCCTTCACAAAATATATTTTTAAAGTTACTCTTGCAATAATGAAAGAGACAGTCTTGCAAATTATCACCTCATTTAAGCTCTTAGAGGTTCTATGTGTGAGAAACCGACACTTAAGGTAACTTTGCCAAATTTTTTTATGTATTACTTCACGCGTTCGAAACTTTCGCAAACAAACAGATGTATTCTGCGTGTCGGATTCAAAATTAAAAGCCATTTACATATTTGAAAGAGATCGTACAATCTGATTACAGACACCTGCACTTTAAAATTAAAACACGAATAATAAATGTGTATCTATACAAGGGTTATGCAATTTGATTACATCTGCGAGCATTTTATAATTACGAAAAGAAAAGTAATTGAATAATTTTGAAAAAAATCGTGCAATTAGATTACTGCAGTATGTATTTCATGTAATTTCGGCATGATCCTGTAATATTACAACAGTGAGCATGTTATGATTATAAAACGAAAATAATAAACAAATAATTTTGAATAACTGCGCGCAATTTAATTACAACTTATGTTGTATAACCACACATAAATAATTTCAAACAGATCATACAATCAGTAACAGAAATAACTCAATCGTAAACGCTTTGGTTAGTGGTAGAAAGTTCTTGAGTCCTCTTTCGATATTTTATTATAAAATTAACAATGAATGTAATAAATAATTAGATATTAGACTGAAGCAATTAATTCAGGATTGCTTAGAATATGGGACATCGTCTGCAATAAATACATTTCGAGAAGTTCAGCTTACGTCAAGAAGCCAAATCCTGATATATTCAATTATAAAAAACTGCGCCAAATATCGCATGATGTCAACAATTCGAGCCAACTCTGATGACCTAAAATAATTTATGGATGATTGATTGTTTTATTAACTCCGCGCTGAAAAGCAACACTAGGTTTATTGGCAATAGACCATGTAATTTTGAGCTTCCGTCAAGTAATAAGAACGACACCTGAACTGGCACCTAACTCTTCAAAAGTCTACACGCGCTTCTTGAGGACTTGGAGCCTGGACGGATTTAACGTGCATCAGCCCTGTTGCAATAGAAGTGTTGGTGGAATCAGGATTGAAATCCAATACTCAACAGAAAGAACGCCAACCGAGAGCTCGGACCGTGACTACCGCGGTTCCAATACTGAAATAAATAAAACATGATTACAACCACGAGCATTTTATTGAATGCAAAATTCCTCTTTATATTTTTAAAAAATATTATGCGAGTTGAAAACTTTACATAGAGATGTGTTAGAAGATTTATTTTTTACTCAACGGCGATGCTTAAATTGAATCTCGAGTTATGTTCCACTTGGCTAGGAGAATAAGATGTGTTTCGTCTACATCATTTGATTGTGATTCAAAACTACGCAGCTCGACGCCAACAGTCATGATGTTTTTCCGAGAGCGATATTAATGTTTTAAAAAATCAATTTATTGATAAAAAAAATAGTATTTTTTATTAAATTAAATATTGGGTCGTAATTTACCACATGAAGGAAATAAATTGGAATCACTGTTTAAATAATTTTGTATTTTTACCGAGAAAAATAAAAAAATTCTACTCTTTTCGAAGATGATTATTGTTTATCAGCAAAAGTAAGTAAATAAAAAATTTTGAGATTTTTCTTGGTTGAATTTTCCAGAATAAATTTTGTTGCTGAGTGTTTCGTAAAATTAAAAAAAAAAAAACTTTTTTTCTTATAAAAAAAGTTTTTAAAAATCAAATATATAATATTCGTTTTTAGTAAGTAAATAAGATAGTACTAAAAAAATTTTATTCTTAAAATTACGATGTAAATAAAAAAAAAAGTATATTAATTCATACGTTTCAGATTATCTTTATCTAAAAAAAAGGAAAAGGTTAAAACGGGAAAAACAGAAATAAGATAAGTCTCAACTTAAAATGCAGAATATTTAATTTGGTTTTCCTTGCGTTTTCCATTCCTTGCTATGCGGTATTCTATATTCTGACACTGCAATTTTTCATAATTTTTTTTTATCTTTTGTGTTGACTTATGCTTAAAATTTTTACGAATCTCTACTTTTAAATTGAAGTCTTATATTTCTTAATTTTAATGAATTTACTACTTTTCGGTTCCTGTAATTAACAAGGTGTATTTTATTTATAAAATTTCGTTTTTCGTGATGACTTTGAAGCAAATAATAAAAAAAATTAAGTTTCCAAAACATATATTTGTCAAATGTCATTATATCTACAATTTATTTAATAACAGATCAAAAATGTATTTTGAAAGTATTATTTAACATATTAGAAAAACGACAAAATCTTTATTTAAAAATTCATTTAGAAAATATTCATCACAAAAAGTAACCAGATATTACATGAGGAATATTTCATAGTATTTCTAGGCTTAATTTTTGACTCTTTTTAATTTACAATATTCATTAATATGGATAATTTATTTACTTTCATAAAGTAAAAAAGAAAGAAAAAATCGAGCTTGTTTTTAGGTATTTTTTAAAAGGAATAAAACAAATCTCTCTCAAATATTAAAAATATTTAATGAAAATTGAACTCTATCCACATATTACTTAAAAACTTTTAATTTATGGTAGCAGCAAACAAAAGCAAGATTCAGGAAACATTTATTAAACTGAATTTCAGCTATATGGGAATCTTAAAATGTTGAGTCGAATAATTGTAAGAATATTAAAAAAAAAAAAAAAAAAAAAATTTGCCATGAAAATGCTTAAGAATGCTTGAAATAAAAGAAATACGTAATTATATTAGATTGATTTTTTGTAACATAAACTATATTAGTATTACTGAACTGTATGATTCATTTTCTAATATAATTTATAGAATTGATAAATTTTGACCAATTCAGTGATTTTTTTTTCAATGGTAAATAACTGTTATTTAAAACTAGTCAAATTCATCATTTAGGAATGTATAAAAGCATTTTAAAGAAGTCCAAAATAATAAACTCATAGATGAGCAATTATAGATTTACTTCCCATAGGAACCATGCTTAAAAATAGTATTAAAAATAATTTTTGTTTATAACCAAAAAAAATTTTTTTTTGAAACGTACATGCATCTGAATAATCGATTTAAAATGCAAATAAAATATTAATTTTTTTAAAAAAAATAAAGATTTACTTATCTGCAAGACTTTTTCTATGTCTTTTCTATGTCTTAGAAATGTTGCGATTTTCACTCCATTACTTTTCTGAATACAGCAAAATTTGGTGTCACTCATGCATTGAATTAAACATTGTTAATTAATACTCATGATAAAATGAATCAAATAAATTTTAATTTGATTTATGTTTATCATTTAGAGTTGGCTGTTGGAATTAGTTCCACTGAAAAATAAAATAGATGATCGAATTGAAAGTTATGTTACTTATTTCATTTAACAATAACAATTATTAAGTGCAACAAGATTGAAGATAAGAGTATGTACGAACAAAAAAGAAAATCATACATTGAAATGTTTATTTATCTACATGCTACGAATATATCTTCTAAATAGTATTTCTCTAAAAAATACGAGTTGACTATATTTATAAACGCATATTTAATACCATAATCAATTTTAAACGGTAATCAAACAGAACTGTAAGAACCTTTTAAAAATAAAAAATAATTTTTTAAAAAAACTAGGAAATGATTGAAAAAGAGGAGGTGAGGGAAAAACCAGAAATAAGTGACAGATTAAACTCTAAGATGACGTAATTTTGGGTTTCAAAAAAATTTAAGAGTGCAATGTAACATACGTAGGAGGAATTAAATGTATTATTTTTATCAAATGGTTTCGCATTGTTAAACGACAGGAAGAAAGGACAGAGGAAAATAAAATGTTTATTTTATGCCAACTATTGATAAATCTAATTCATTGGAATCTGAAATTATCAAAGGTTTTTATCACATATCCAACTCCATTTTCAATGTCAAGTAATGAGACATTTTCTCATAGGTAAACAAAGTCTTGTAAGTATTTTTATAAATTTTCGTGCAATTGTTTTTTTTTTTAAAAAGTATCTTTTTAATTGTAAGATTGGGTACTTAAAACTATATATAAATTTTTAATGTAAAATTGATCAACTTGGGAAACTCGTATAGGACTAAAAAAAAATGGATATTTTAAGAAAAAAAAATCTGAAAGATTTCATTAAAAAATAATTTTTTTATTGACATCTTATGTAGTTGAAGTTTGAATCTATGTAATGTAATAACTGTATTTATACTATAGAAATATTAAAAACCCACAAAAATAATTTTGACTTCTGTACCCTGATAACAGAGTTAAATCTTAGCCTCATATTTTGAAGAAAAAAATGCCTTCTTGATTTCTATAAATTATATAAATTAAATAAAATTAAACCATTTCATCTCATTTTTAAGTTTTCACACTTAAATTTTTTTGATTAATAAATTTTACAAAAAAAGGAGATGTAAGAAATAAGAGAACGAATTATAAAAGTAATAAATAAATGATGTATAAAATAATACATAAATACATTTTAACTAGTTGTTAATTTATTTTAGCTAGCTCATAATGAATTAGATATATTTTCAGTATGTTACTTCATAAAACGGATATATTACAAACTGAAGTATTTATATGAGATATTTATATCATTTTTTCTTCTGAAATTCAATTTTTTAAGAGTTCCACTGAATTAATTGTTCAGTTTCTCTCCTCATTCCCTTTTTCAATTTTCATACTATGATTTATTATATTCAGCAATATAATTAGTTTTCTCGTACCAAACTAGGTCTTTTCTAAATCAAGTCTTAAGTATTTTCGCTTTTATGTTTATTCAATAGACTGGAAAGTTTATTGAATAGATAAGATTTTTAAAAAAATCTTGAGTCTTAATAGTGATAATGCCATTGTCTTGAAAGGGATTGGCACAGCCTCTATCATTTTTAGACAACGTCAAGTTTAAGTTGTGTCCCATCTAGGGAACTGATCAGAGAAACGAAAGGAAATGGAAGAGAAAAGTATATATTTAAGATAATCGCTTAAATTTACTAAAAAAAATGTTTTTAAAAGATATATCATCTCCAAAAAGTGGAAGAGCTCAAGAAATCTGGATACTTTCCGAAAATACTCATATCAGAAATATTCATATTTAAGCAATGTGAAAAAACAAGCTCTGGCCATTTTTAAATTCTTTCTATTGACATAAAATCGAGCTATTTCAAGAATAATTATCATGACATTGTTAGAATATAAGAATGAAAATATTATGTATACTTCTAATACATACTTTTTAAAAAATAGTGTGTTTTATATTAAAAAAATACTAATATTTCACATTTTTATTCAATCTTATGTAAAATAAGTATTTTCAAGTGCTAAGTGGTTCCAATTGCATAAGATAATTTCAGTATAATTTATATTTATGTGGTTCATTATTTCTTACGATAATTATTATATGATATAGTGTCTTACCTTAGTAAATAAAATTACTCGAATTAAATAATAATTTACGTTGTTTGTTGATAAATTAATATATCAACTGTAAAACTGACGTTCCCCTTCAATTTTTCCCCTTCTACCAAGGTCACTTCTAACTCCACGCTTTTTTCACTGCCTCGAAATCCCCAAAAGCCGAGAAATTATGGAAAAGTCGAATCCTGGGGAAATTCCATATTTCGGGCCATGTATTAGGTCAGCGTTCTTTCTACCCAAGATATCTTATCTGGCTGCTCATATTACCGACGAACGTGTAGGGGTATATGAATAGCACTACAAGGAGTGTGAGGGCGTCCCACATAAATGAAAGAGATGTTGTCACACGCGATTTTTTGATCTCAGTCTTCTCTACTTACACGCGATTTTATTTCCAGCCTTCGGGTGATAGCCGTGGAGGGATGTGTTTGATAACTTGATTTCGACAGGCTCCAGGTTGTTGTACCTGAAAACGAATTTGGGGACTGGGGAATTGTATTTCCTACTTTTTTACTGATGATTGGGCATTTAGTTCTTATATGCGCCAATCGTACTCATGACTTATTTGCGTTGTTAATACCCAGCTGCACTTTTAATAACGAAAGTGATTACAATAAAATAAATTAAATGTCATTGCTGTACAAAAATTCTAGGCTTAAAGATAAAGAAGATATATTAAAATGTATCTAAAATCAAACAAATATTTTGTATATGAATGAAGATAATAATTTAAAATATTAGAAAGCCAACAAAAAAAGGGAATTGCAGGCAATATAAAAGATTACTCGGGGCTTTTTCACTCAAACATGCCAAGCACTCAGGCAAATTAAGCAGATTTTTTATATTTCGGGGATCATCAAGCAAAAAAATCCAACGTTGAAAAACGTATAAAATGGTTTCTGTTTTCAGCAACTTTTGTATACATCTGTTAAAGTATAAATTAAAAAATACTTAATTCCTGATATGAGTTTTATTCAAATTTATCAGTAGTATTGAGATAATTTTATTTTTAAAATAGAAAATTGTAATTTCCTGAAATTTACTGCAATTATTTTTCACTGTTTACTACGAAATTGCCAATAAAAATAACGCGCAATATCGAAAGTGAGGCTTTGTCCATTCTATTTGATTTGTATCTAAAATTTTTTAAAATTTATTTTATGCAAATAAAAATGTTTCATTTAGAATGGAATATTATAAAGGTGAGGTGTGGATACGGGAGTGAGGTGCTTGGCCAGGAAATTGACTTCACCATTTGGTCACGAAACAAAAATTTCGAAAGTTATTGATATGTTAGCAGAGTTCATTAAATCCAGCAGCAACAGTCACAGAAATCGATTTCAAACAGTTAAATAAATCTTAATTCTGCTAATTAAGCTGGTAATTAAGTGTTATTTAATATTCGAGTTACATTACCTTAAAGTTTTGCAAAAGGTTACAGTTGCAATTAGTTAACAGCTAATTCCATTCTTGTAAATTCATTGTTGGTTGCAACTTATGCATCTAAAAAGAAATATGTTTCTACTCTTACAAATATCTTAATGAATACAGATAAGAACTAAAGTAAAATTCATTCGAATCGAAACAAAAGTTCTATTGTTTTATTAAAAAAGAAATTCAAATACATATAAGAATAACAATAAGCTACAATCAGTAAAGATAACAAACTTTTAAAAATTTAAACACATTAAAAGAGATTTACACATTTAAGAAACACGTTAAAATAATTATTTAAATTATTAATTTGTATATATATATATATATATATATATATATATATATATATATATATATATATATATATATATATATATATATATATATATATATATATATATATATATAAGCTGTAAATTTGTCTATTAACAGACTACAGTTGAAGGTCTATTAGAATATCGATTTAAATTAAGATCTATATCAGATTTTCTTCATATTTTCCATATAGTTAGCTTTCATCATTGGAGAAAATTATTACCAAGTGGTGAAAAAAATTAAATTGAAAGACAAAATAGAAAATAAATGATTAATAATTATAATTGTTTACCTTCCCTTCAAGTTTCAATCAAGAAAATCAAATACAAACTATCATGTTTTGTCTTAAGTCACTTCCAAGCATAAATACGCATACTTCGAGTAACGGTAAATATGTTAGAATATCTCATATATTTGAATATCTCTTTCGATTAAAATCAGCAATTAATGTGTACAAAATGAACTTCATTGTAGTATATTTCATTCAGGAGTGTCACAATTAATGAACTTAATTCATTATTTTTATATTTTAAATCTAGAGACCTAGTATTTCTATTTTATCTTAAGGTAGCCAGTTAATTTTTTTACACATTTAGAAATTTTGTAAAAAAAATTGATGCTCAACTATTACATATTTTAATTTCTGAAATAGTTCAGAAATAAAATAATCATTATTTCGGAATGTGAGAATAGTCATGATTATTAGAATATAATGAATCAAACCATTGATAAATTATGTTCTGAATAAAAATAATGTTATTTTGAATTTATTTTTTTAAAATCACTATTTTTATAATTGAATTTTTGATTAGTGGTTTCATCAGTTCTTTCTTTTTTGCTTCTTAATTTGAGGGATATTTAAAAAAAAAAATCTTCAACCAACGCTGTCCTATATTGTCCTAGATCCGCCGTGTAGCTGATGTACGTTAAATTTGTAGAGATCTCAAGTCCACTCGTTGGCGTGGTATGGCGCTAATAAATAATCACAATCATTCATCTAGTTTGTTGTTAAATACATTAATGGATTTAAAACAAAAAATTAGATTAGATGTCAATAATTCTATTTCCCAATATTGAATCAGTTATTCTCTATTTGTGGTTGACTTCCCCGTTAAAAAAAGCTAATAAATAGTTGTAAAATATGAACATCAAGAAAATAATGCATTAATTTTTGAACTAATTTACTAAATTATTGCTTCTTGGCGCTATTTTAAAACATGGCATTAGAAAACATCACAACTCGGAAACACGTTTGTATCGATAGGTCGAAGCATTATTTGAGGAAAAGAAAAAAGAAAAAAAAAGTTTGCTTGATGAGTGATTCGAAAGCCTCGAAATACCATTGCATACTTAATATCACGTGCACGCATGTCATCATTCGTTTTCCTTCCGAAGCACCCCATACTTTTCAAATCGGGAAGGGGATTTTGCGACACAAAACGTGATAGTAAATAAATTAAAAAAATAAAACGAAATAATAATTGAAGAATTCGCTTTCTCCTACTGTTTTCCTTCCTTTCTTGAATATTTAAATTCATATTGTCGCTTAATTTTTTACATGAAGTGATTGGAAAGTAATACATATTTTATTCAAAAAATATTCTTTAATTTTATTTATCTTCTTTAGAATGTCGTATACAAATTTCGGATATATGATCGGTTGATGCTTTTGTAAATTCATATACACATGCCGATTGCTGATATTTCATTTTGAACTGTTCCCTAAAAATGATTATATTAATTTCAATGAGTGCGTGAGAGAGTGAAATCCGAGATTTAAGCCACAAGCGCCAAATCTGGTTATACTGCACCAAACAATGTATATCCGTAATCTAAACGTTTGAAAAATCGGAAAAAAATAAAAATTTGTGGAAAAGAAAAAGGGTCAAAAATAGAGAAGGGTCGCTAGAATATAAGAGAGTGCGCCACCTATGTTTACCAAATACTTGTGATTGTGTCGCCTTTAGAAGCAACAAGAGATGGATCTCATAATTTTGAACTTGGATTAGGTGAGGAGGACGACACCTGAGCTGGCAACCCACTCTCCAAAATTCCACACTACGCCATCGGTAGGTCTTAGAACCACAGCCAGATTTAATATGCATCAGCCCCACTACATGACGGGTCTTTAGTGGCATCAGGGCTCGACTCCACAACTTGAAGGAAACAACGCCGGCCGAGAGTGTTTGCCAAAGACAGTGAACCCGATAGGAAAGAGAAAGATCACCTCGTTTCCTCGGGGTTAATGGTTCCCATACTTATCAATTACTTTTGTTACTCAATGAAAAAAGGTATCCTATTGAATATTTCTGTTCTAAAATCATTAATGATTGCAAAATTCTGTTTTTTATGACTCTTGACAGAATATTTAACAATGTATTCACTAGATATTCAGAGCGGTTTTAAATAATTTTAAACAGGTTTTTAATTTAAAATGAAATTCTCTCTGATCATTAATAAACAAGCTGTTGGGAGTTTATTTTTTGAGTTTCTGGCAAAATTATTTTTGCGATAAACTCTAAAGAAAAGAGGCAGGATATTCCAAATGGATTTTTTAAAAAGACATACCAATATTTATTAAGGCAATAATATTTCAAACTAAGTCCTTTCTCCTACTCCTTTTCCCTCCTCTAAAGATGCTTTTATTTATTTTGATTTTGTTTAGAGATGCTTTCGCTTTATTTTTGAGAACAATACTAAATTTCTGACACATTTAAAAAAAATGTCTTTTCTTATTCGAATTCATGCTATTAAAACACCTGAATCAGTTTATCATATCGCGTTTGTTAATATTAAGAAACCTTCAAAATGAATACGTAACTTTTAATTCGAGCCTACTTATCTGAAAAATGCTCTTAATTAAAGAATACGAGATTAATTTGTAATATGTTTGTGAAGTGTATAATAATGTATGAAACACGTGTTAAAATAATTATTTATATATATATATATATATATATATATATATATATACTGTGTGTGTTATATATATATATATATATATATAATATAACACATATATATATATATGTATATATATATATATATATATATATATATATATATATATATATATATATATATATATATGTATATATATATATTAATACATGAATACATAATAAAGGGGGAAATACAAAAGTTTTCAAAGACAAATGAGGCATCTACTAAAATTTGTCATTTTTTTATTGACAGTGAAATTAGAATATGGTATTATATATGTAATGTTTTGTTGTATGAAAAATATTCCGAGTTCAAATTCCTATTCTTCATTATTATGCAAAGACGAACAAAAATTAACATAGAACTAGAGGCATGCAATGAATTTCTTGTAAAGACAAGACCATATTATCCATGGAATTGAATAAGCCCAAATTTAGGAGGACCATCACTGCCCTATTTTTTAGGTAATGATTCATTATCTTGCGAAACTTAATTATAAACTGCTTTAAAAGGCCAGAAATATTTTTTTCAAATTTTAGCTTAGGATTGATATGCTGGCTTAGCTAGCTCAGGATTGAAACGATAGCTTAGCTAACTTAGGATTGAAATGATAGTTTAACTAGATTAGGATTGATACGATATCATGGGTGATGAAAGATATAATTTTGAATTATATTTAAAAATAGACGATGATGATACTTGAATTTTTAATTTCACGTATTTTTCATATGTTAAGCCCCGTATCTTTTGTGGTAGGTGAGCCACAGTATAAAATGATTAAAATTATAAGCCTCTTGGAAATGGAAACTTCGGTTTGGTTTTGTTAGGTTTGAACTATAACGTTGCAAGAGAAACTAAATTATGGCTAATGGTGATAAATTTCGTCATGCTAAAAAATAGAGAAAGGAAAGGACGACACCTAATTTAGTATATCTTTCCTTCAACTTCCACAATTCTTCATATGATGTCTCGGATCTTAGTATCTCTCGCTGTAGACTTTGAGGTGAAGCTAAGGTTAAAGTCAATGACTCAAATCAAATCTTGCGTATGAACCCAAGTTCCGACAAATGTTACAGTTCGGAAAAATTACAGTGTTTGAAATCATAAATCTAACTAGACATCAAAATTTGGGCATACGAAAATTTAGTGAGTAAATATAATTAAATGATGTAATTTAAGTGCCAAGAGGAATCTTCCAATTGGAAAAATGGCCGCGGTAGCTGAGTGGTCATGATCGAGAGCTCATGACCGACGTTGTTTCCGTTGAGTCGTTGTTTAATCCTCATTGTCACTAAAGAACTGTTCGTGTATCGTTGCGAAAGGACGTTAAATCCGTCTTTAGACCGCTAAATCTGTATTGGGTTGCTTTTTTGAGTTATTATTGCGAAATTCCACTGTAGTTCAACCTGACAACAAGAGATGGTTAAAGCTCATATTAATGAATCACAGAAGAGAGATCTATGATGTCCTATGATAGGTTTGATGAGGTATCTATGATGTCCCGGGTTTTTCCACTCCCGGGAATATCCGGGAAATCTCGGGAATGTAATTGTCGTTCCCGGGATTCCCAGGAATACATCACAATCAAAAAATTTAAAAACAAGTTATTTTTAAATAAAATCAATAATAATTATATAAAATAAAAATACATATAAATTCCAAAATTAATGCTTATTTATGTAATGAGTTAAAAATACAAAAAAAAAAAATGTAATAAATTGATTATTCATTTTTAAAATAGGATTTCAGGAAGCATAAGCAATTTATACTTTAATCACTCTTCTTTGTTCTAAGCTTTGTGACGAACAATCCGGCAGCAGAAAATGCTCTCTCAGCTTCAACTGACGTTGGAGGAATTGTTTTTAAAGCCTCATATAGTTTTATAATGTTTGGTGATGGATTTTCAGTCGAGTCGAACAACTACATATCTTGTTTCATGATTTTGTAAAGATTAATACTTTTTTTGGTTGAACAATATAAAACTTTTGTTTTATATTAAATTGCTTTCTCTAATTTTTCGTCCAACGTCATAGGTTTTTCTTTCAAAATCTCCATGCTCTCTTCTTCTGAGTTCGAAGAGTTGGATATTGAGTCCTCTTCTTCGCAGAAAAGCCTTGTCCCTATCATTTGGGCTTGTCTAACCAAACAATTTTTACCAGGCAATCGCGAAATATCGACAGTAACTGCAGCTGCTTCGTATTTTCTCCCGAAATTCGGGTATTGCATTAATCCTATTAAATTAAAGTTCCGTCTCTCATTAATTCTTTGGATTAGAGAATATTTCATATTTTTCGCAAATTCTGAATTTTGTTCGTTCAATTCTCCAATAACGAAAGAAAATACATCTTCTGCAGTTAGCAAAGTTGCATTTCGACTGCATAATTTTTCTAAGCCAATTTTTTCTGGCTTTAAGCCAGTTACAATTGTAGTCACAGTTTCAAACTCTACATTGGCCATCATTTGTTCTTCTTTAATGCCAATTAATGCTCTTAAAATTGCTGACTTTATTTCTAAAAATCTTTCAAGCATTGTCAACAAATTATTCCTTCGTGTTTTGGTATCCAAACAAACCATCTTTTCACTGCTAAACTCTTCTTTAACATCTTCTTCATCAACTTTTACTTCGTTCCCGGGAAATCCAGGGAACGAAAATCTAAATTGTGAATCCTATAACCCAAACATTCAAAATAAACTCTTAAAGAACCAAATAATTTAAACAGAGTGATAGAAAAACAAAAATTTAGAAAAATGGAAATAATGTAATTTAACACTGTTCCTTACTTTGGAATGGAATGATGTGTGTTTATACCAGGAATTACCGATTAAACCATCACACTTCAGTGAATTACAGAAATTAAAATGCAAGTAAAACAAAAATTGGAATTTCAGAAATTCAATCGCAGAAAAAAGAAAAAGTTTAATAATATATATATATATATATATATATAACAATTGTCTTATGGAAAATTAGAAAAATATCTCAGTGTAAATTGTTGTAAATATTTAATTATTTTCTGTAAGGAAACTTTTATTATTTTCTTAAACTGTGTTTAGCATTTTCTTTCATTCCTAAAAAAAAAATTGTCACTCTTCCTTCAGTTTTTTTGAATCAATTTTTGTCATATATGTAGTTTCAGATTTTTATCCGAACCAATTTTGCTTTGCAATGTGCGTTTAGATTTTCAAAAATTACTTTCCTTTAATATGCAAAGTATGTAAAAATGAACTTTGAGGACATATTTATCTATATACAAAATTTTGTTTTTTGATAAGAATGATCTATATTAGTAGCTTTAAAAACGACAGAGCTCAAATGTAGAGCTCCAGTTAAAGGATTTGGGATATCCTGTTATTAAATCTCGTTATTTTCATGTGACGTTTCTCAATATTTTTATGGATATAAATATTTCTTTTAAAATACTTGATAGTACATATGAAAATATTATTCAAGTTCAAAATTTTTCATTATCATATCGCATTTATTATTTAAAATGTCTGAACAAACAGAGAACATGCTAGTTCCTGGCTCATTCAAAGTGATTTTAAAAAAAGCCATCCTTCTGTGTGTGTCCTTTGACTTTACATATTCTATGGAAACAAATATTCCTTCCTCCGTGGTTCTTTTTTAACATTGCAGAATAATAGCAACTACAATAAAATGCCCCTTGAACAACATCAATGTACTAAAAATGTTACTTATTAGAAAAGATCCTCCCTATTTTAAAATTGCTCTAAAATGAAGAATATTTAACAACTGCATTGAATGGTAAAAGATCGTGGTACGGTTGTGACCTCATTTAGAATCTCATTACAAAAAATTTGGGGTCACAGAAATTTTAAGAAAATTAAAAAATAAATAAATAAATAAAATAAAATAAAAATAAAAAACCAAACAAAATTGAAAATTAAACTATCCATCAACTGTGAAAAACGTTGGTCTTCTGCGTACTGCAGTACGAAATATCCAACCAACATTTATTCACCCAAAATCTTCTTGCTAAAATTTAGCAAGAACTCGCCAGGATGAATATTTGACTTCGTCGATAATGATGGTAATATGTTTTCTAATGTAAAACAAATAATTATTTTGAAATAAATGTTCCTTTATGAATAATTTTCATCAAATGTTTCAGTTTGTATTTCTAGTTTATATCCCTATATCTAAAGTCGTGAAAATGTTTGGTCAGGTTAATAGGGAAGGTGTATGTACGTACGTGTAAATGTGTGTGAATGTGTTAGCTCGTAAACTCGTAATTTGGATCATGTTATTTTGAAATGTAACAATTTCCAAATAAAAAAAAATAAATAACAGTATAAATTACAATTTTTTAAAAGTTAAAAAAAGTAATATTTTTCATTGTTCTTTCTTTCCTTATTTACATACACGCTAATTGAGTAGACTTGATGAATAAAGTGTTTTTGATCAGTCTATATGCAAATGAAATTCGTTCAAACATCCTACATATTTAATTCTCATTGTGCTGCTTTTATGGCTTTTTATGATCTATAATGAATAATATTCCAGTTATTAATAGCTTTCAGTGTGTATAAATGACGTATATCTCTCTTCAAGACATTTAAAAAAAAGTATTTAAATGCAAAGGATGAAAATTAGAGAAATATGGATTACCATTAATTTCAGAACCTAAGGTTGAGTGTTTATTCCATTTCTTTAATATCAAAAGCATAGTATGCTTTGTAGGTGCAAATGCTGTCGGATGTGTAATTCCGAATTTCCCCCATTAACAAAACAACGATGCTCTCTCATCAAGCAAAATCACAAAAACAGAGAAAATTTATTTTAAAATACAGGATATATCTAGTAAAAATAAAAACTACTTCCGGGTAATACCTTCGTAATCTTAGAGTAGAGTCATGATCAGAGAGTTTTATTTCGAAGATGTTTAAAGTTAATATATAGTACGCTTATAATGTAAATATTACAATTACACATTATTCACAAATTAATCATGGTCATAAATATTTTTATTAATTTTTTAAACTTTATTTAAATAAGTTTAATAGAAAATATTAATGAAGTGTATGAAGACAAATTTTGTATATTAATTTTTTGTCGATCAATTAATTTCTATATTACTTTTATTAAATAAAGTATTAATTTTTGAGAATATGCATATATGGATCACTTTTACTATAATTGTATATTATAAATATAGAGAGGAGAATTGCATTAAATTATCATGATTTATTAAGAAAATACATAGATTTATTATAAATGTATTCAGAACATTTTTAAAGGGAGGGAGGAATGCTTGTTACAGAAGAAATTTAATTCTTAGGAAAATCGATAATTGGGATAAATAATTTACTCTTCAGAAGAAAATTATTATTTAAATGAAAAAAACAATGCTTAAAGAATCAGATAAGAAAACTTTCTGATATGATTGGTGGAGTCGAAATCATGAAAAGTAAAGGGGCTGTTGCATTTTAAGTCGAACTAAGGCTTAATATTGTTACTTGGTGTGTTATAACATCCATGTACAATACCTGAGATGTCATTCACGTTATTTCACAGTGCTTCGAAACCACAGCCTCCCTTAGTACTGCTCATAGAGTAATGTTAGCAAAAAACGGTAACGATTGGAGACGGAATTCCTCTATAAGTAAAATCATAAGATTTAAAACCGTGGTATGTTTGATGCTTACCAGAATTGAAATAAACAACAACAACAACAACAAAATATTCGCACCAATAATCAACAAATACCCTTCGAAAATAATTGTTATTATGTTGAGCAATTTCGTTCACCATATCAATTTCTTTTACATGCGCAGATTATAATATAAAATATAATTTTATTTACTCAAGATACATTTTCTTATTTTTATTTGGATTGGTTTCAACTAAATTTGCTCTAATACTAAAACAGAGGGGTTTTTTTAATAAAGAAAGTCATGAAAAAAACTAGATGTGAAATATTATATTATTCAATAAAGTGTTCGGAGGCTTGGAAGTGGACAGTTCGAATTTATTAACAGTGCAGTCTCTGAAAGATTAATTTTTATCCATTCAGAAAAAGGGTTAAGAGGCTGAAAAACAAAACTTGATATTGAGCACATGAAAACCGCTACATCATTACTTTCTCCTCTTATTTAAATAAATTAAAAACGGGGGGATAGGAAGAAATCAGTGCCTTCAGTGTTTGTGTTGCTGGAACTAATTCCTCCCCAGAACCCGATCCAATGGTGATAAATAAAACGAGTAGCGTGTTTTCACTTCAATACCAAATTTCGCTGTGTCACTAAATCCTTTGTTTATACAGCTACTCCATGCCTTCTTGAAATTTCCCCCGCTATCACTGTTATAAGATCCGCGTCCGTTGCCTCTACCACTTCAGTCCAGAACGATAGCTCATCCTATGCCACGGGATCGGGTTTCTAGTGTGGCGCCTATTTCGTGAGAATGCATCTGTAACTGGACACCTTGACTCACTTTTTGCCCTGCTGAGTGAGCGAAGTTTTGCAATTACTTCAAAAATCTTCACTCTTCCGAGATTTTCTTTTTCAAAAACTTTTTGCGGTGGGAAACTCGTTTTAGAAATGCTTCGGAATCAGTGTTGCATGTTGGACTGGAAAACGTGTTCGTTGTCAAAAAGAAAGGAATAGTTTGCTTCTTTCCCATATTTTTTTGAAGGAAATTCTGAATTTCTAATTACTTTAAGACTTTCTTCGCCTAATATGCGTCGATTCCCCAATATGGAGACATTCTGTAGAAATTTAACGATAGTTTCTGAATTTATTATCAGATTCTAATTTCATGAACGCTAAGAAGCTGCATATTTTAGAGTATTTCTCCTTTCTACTCGAATCGAGCGACTTTTCTTGCGAGCATTAGGATTGTAAATCATTTTCTTATATTTAGTCATCGGAAATTAAAAATCCACTTTGCAATAGAGCAAAATTCGCATATTAGTATTTCTTAATATTTAATACGCTATGTAATAAATGGATAGGTTCCTATCTTTGAACTTATTCTTTGACACTATAGACGAAGGTAATTTTAGATATGTGCCACTTTAATATGAAAAATTCATATAAGATTTTTAAAGGCTGTTATCCAGAAGAAAGTCTAAATCTTTATTGCCACTTGAGTAATAAACATACATAACTGTAATTAGATTAAAATAGTCTATAATGTATTGATTCATATCAAGACTTAAGCAAGCATTAAGCTAAGCACCCAAAATATCACCTTGGATACCGTAGAAAATCTAGATAAAAGAGAAGTTTTCAGAATTGCGTTAAATCTTACAAATTGATATTTAAACTTCAGTCAGAAAAGTTTCTTTTTAAGCTTGAAATAAAGACGACTGATGTCAAGGAAAAGATTTTGTTCAGTGTCCCATTTTAATTTAGTTTAATCTTTTTTTCATCATTTCAAGACTTTCAAGAAAAGTTCTGCAAAAAATTATTAGATCAATGCTTTACAATATAAATGCTATGCGAATTTCTTTCGTCATTCAAGATGAACGAGAAATAGTTCCATTATCGTTATTCTCATTGTCAATATGAGACCAAAATTAAACAAGTCACTCATGTAAAGTCCCTTTATTCAAATTATATATAAATAATATTAAAACTTTCATATTGCTGGTGTTTATTACAGTATTTTCTAATAAAATTTCTTACAGCCAATAAAAAAAAATATTGGATAGTAATTAATCTTAAATTCATATTAGAAGTAATCACATTTGTTAAACATTATGAAAGTTTGATGGTAGTGCATCTATAAGAACTTCTTTATGCAATAAATTTATTGCAATGAAATATTTATTATAATATGATCTCGTTTCCCAGAACTGAAAATGATCCTTGCAAAGCTTATTTGTATCTTTATTCATTATGAATGTGAATATACTTTAAAGTATTTGTAATTGAGGATATAGGCTGATTTCAAACTTAAATATCATTTTACAAGTTTTTTTTTTTTTTTTTTTGATGATCCTCAAACCTTTTTTTTCTTCTAAATTGTGTCTTGTACAACTTGTGAGGTACTATACCATAAAGCATAGAGAACAGTAATTGCTATTTCTTAAAGTAATGTGTTGATAGATCAGCATTAGAAATTTAATGAAAATAATAATCACAGCGAAAAAAATATTCTATTCCTCTAACTGTTTTTATTTAATTTAAATCACAACTATTTGATGAAAATAGTTTTTAAATTTAAAAAGAATAAAGTGGGGACTTACGACTCGGAAAAAATTTCAGCTAATTATACATTGTTTCTCTTTTTTAAGGCTGCCTTCGCCAAATGTTGTTGGCTGAAGAACAGGATTCAAAGTCGAATACTTTTTCTGACAGAAAAACTCCTCAATATCAGTAGACTGAGTTTAATTTACATTTCTAATAGAGTGGTCATAAAATTTGGGAACATTCCACGTATTTCGATTTAACAAACAAAGTTGAAAAATTAATTTCCATTAAAGAGTGAAAATGAAAAATGGAACACGTTCTTTTTATACTGGAAAAAAGTAAAGGAATCTAACTGAAATAAACCGCGTAATAAAATATGCTGTTCTTTATACGATATTGAAAATAGAACATGACTAATATAATGAACATTGGAAAATTTTTCTATTCAAAAAAGAATAAAAGTTTGGGTCTTATTCTTTAATTTTAGATGGAACGCAGACAGAAGTTTCTTATATGCATGTATTTATGCGTAAGTTTCTGAACAGTTTTATTCTTTAGTAAATAATTTGATCAAGATGTTGATTCAAACAATCACAACCTCATCAAATTATAAATGTAAGGCCAAAAGGATAATAAAACAGGCCAGTGATTTAATATCTTTCTCAGATACCGATTCGAATCTACTTTACCCGTTTGTCTCGTCTTTTTTTCCCCCCTTTGAGCGCACTTACAGAGTTAAGTCATAGCTTGATAAGAGCAGGCTAAAAGTATCCAAGAGTGAAACACAATGAACTGTGTAAAATCCTCCTTTGGCAGAGCTGAAGATGCAAATGAAAATCGAGCAACATCCGCAATCAAGGAGCGCTGTAGAACTAATTAGGAAAATTACGAACATATCCAATTTAAACTCTGCAGTTACTTGAGTTGAGGTGTTAGATTCTGCCGCTTTCGAAATTATTCGCTAAACGAGCTTCGGCCGATTGAAGAGTGAATGCACGAGAGCAAGCCGATATCTTTGGAGAAACGTTAATCGATATCGAAGAACTTAATCGTCTGCTTTATATTACAGAGTGGCATTCAAAACTATCTCTGTTCTCAAAATAGATTTTAAATTACGGAAGATTATGTTTGTCGAAATGTTATTTTATGTATTGTTATTTAGCCTTTAAAATATAAATTTAACGCTAGTTTTCTTTAGTAGGAATTGGAATTTTACGTAACAAAGAAGCCTAAATTTTTGGATCTCGGCAATTCTGCTTTTTTATTTATATAACAATGATATTAATTAGTATTATTTAGCTGTAAAAGTCTCATATCTGTTTTTATATATTCCTTGTTCTATATTGTTTTCTCTCTATTATGACAATTTTGTTATTCTAAGGTAAGTCGTTAGATAATTGAGAATAAAATATTTGATTATCGATTGTAAAATAATTTTTTTTAATATGAATATTCACTTTGAAGAATCTTGAATTTAGACTATATTTTTGAGTTTATCAGGGGGGAAATAACACTATTGTTATACATCACTAAAAGTTGAATTGTCGATTTCTTCATAAAAATGAAATAATTTTTTTAACATAAACCTGCAGGATGTCTGAATCCTTTGGCGATCTAATTTGTTCATATTAATCATTAGGGATACAGCTTAAATTACTTTCGAATATATCCAATTTTAATTTATGAAAAATAATTATTATAATGATTATCATCCTCATACAGTGTGCGCCATATTTACAGAGCAACTCCTCACCCTCAGAACTGTGAAAATTTACTTAGTGCTTAAAACTCTCTTATAAAAATTTACATAAGAGAGACATATACTGATATTAAACACAGTTCTGAAGAAAAATGCGAAGGAAATGATTCAATATCGCATTCAGTAATTGAAAAACAAGGTTTAAAGGAAACATGAAAATTGGAAGATATATATAATTTCGTATTTTTTCACAAAAAAGTGCTCAAATTGACTATTAACAATTCCTGTCATACGCATAATATCAAGATATACTAAAAAAGATCACAGCATAGCGAAAGGAAAAACAATTTAAAATTACGGCGATCCTCGTTTGCAGATTAAAATATTAACTTGACCATTTTACCTTGATAAAAATCCAAAGGTTTAAAAATTAAATTACAGGATCTTAGTAACTGGTCATTCGAGTAGAAGAATGATGATCGAAGCTTGAGGTTGTTGGTGTTTGATTGCTTAATTCTCTCTTATTGGCTGTAATTATAACCAATAAACGCGATCTTCTCATTGTATCTTTTTGGGAAACGCGTTCTAGAAGTACCGCATCTACATATGATAGCCTATGGTAAGTTCTGTCATCAAAGTTGGGAGATATTGGGAGAAGAATAAAATCCCTATCAACAGGTGTGTGTGGGGGGGGGGATAATGTTCCAATTTCTCTCAATCTATCATTCAACCTCGGGGGTGGCCATACTCTGCGGATAATATACTCCCTTACGGATCTTCAGGCTGTCTTCGCGTAATGTCAAAAGGCCTGAAAGAAATTTGGAACACATTTCCAGACAGAAAATTGTTCTAATTCTCGTGAAAGTTTGTGACTTTGTAACACGTATGTCCGTTTATGAAAATGAGTACTATTATGAAATACGCTGCTCCACACATAATATAGAGAAATTAGATTATAAAATTAATGTTCGAACGTTTAGTTTGCGGAAACAGTGCTCTAATTTCGAGTCTTATTCTTTAACATTACGCGAAGATAACCTTTAAAGATACAGTTTAGGTCACAATATTTTTAAATTGGGAAGCTTTACAGAAATTTATTGTTGTCATTTTACTTTCAAATGCAACCATTAATTTAAATCAAATGATGATTTTTTAAATAAATATTTTATAACATTTATATCTCTGGACAATTGTAAATTTTCCTTCATAGGTACTTAAAATGACTTTTACATACATGATATGTAACATCACGCTTTCGTATTATTTTCTTAAAAATTGTATCGCGTTGGTTTTTTGACCATTTTTTATGTACTCCGTGCAGTGATAACAGTTTATCCAGTGTATAATTTAATTACATTCATGTAATTACCAATTAACAACCAATATAAATAAATGAATTATATTGAATTATATTAAATCAATTTTACTCTCTCTATAGATAGTGGCTGCGGTAACCTTGTGGTCATAATCGCGGACTATCGGAAGGCTTTGTTTTCGTCGAATTGTGGGCTCGAGCTCTGATGCCACTAGATCCACCGTATTGTGGGGCTGGCGCACGTTAAACCTGGTTGGTTTAACGTGCACCACACCATACCAAGTCCTCCCGTGGTGTGGTGTAGAAGTTTGGAGATGGAAGCGACAAACTTAAGTGTCGTCCTCGTCATTTGACGGAGGCTCAAAATTACGAGGTGCGTCGACAATATCCCTCGTATTGCTTCTCAGTGCGATGTAAATAAAACAATCAAATATCTATCTAGATAGCATTGATGCACTAGTTTATTACGATATAATTCTAAAGTTCTCGTATATTAGTAGCGTTGCTGGGATTGGTAGCTCCTGGTTTGGTAACTATGGGCACTCCTTTTCTTTTCATTCTCCTATAGATTACTCAATGTATAGAGTGTTTACGAATGCTTCACTACTACTAATGCGGTACTACGAATTAATAGTTGAAAATTAACATTTGTAAAAAAAAAAAAAACTTACTATTCAAAACAAACTGTAAAATATTCCAAAATTCAAAAATGATCGAAAATTGAGCTAAAGTGGGCTCAGTAATTAATTTTTGCTGCTCTTCGAATGCAATAACATCTCATAAACCTGGAGGGGAAAGTATGTCTAGACCCTATTGATACCCTACCAGGTTATATCACAGACTATAGGTGCCTTATTACTCACGGAAAGTGGGGCGGGCGGGAGCATAGAATGAAAATTGTAGGTAACTTTATTGAGCAAATGTTCATGTGATTAAAATTTACTATACGGATGGATATGCCTGAAAATATTTTTACTGTTCACTGATATTTTATTACTGCACAGAACAACAGATAATCATTCGAATGTCTCTGCCATCAGAGAAGTCACACTCTCTTCATCCCTTAGTGATGCTACTGCCTTATATTGCAATTGATGTTTGTTTATGTTATAACTGATGTACAGTCATAATTAATATGAAAGCAGCAGAGCTTTGGGTGTTGTGGCCATCTCCTTAAATAAGTAACACTCCGGAAGTACTTCCTTCACTTTCCATTATTAATCAATAATTAAAGAGTTCACAAATCAACTCTGTGACCAATAAAGCCAATCAGGCAGTAACTAGGGTTTATTTATTTCTCAAAGTAAGCAGAGCACACGTTTATTATCAAATATGTAGATTAATACTGTGACGTATCTCCTTCATTTTTAGCTCTACAGCCATCTTTAAGTTTAATTTAACAGTCATTGAATTCTAAATTCCAACTGAAGATACCTAAGAGCGGGAAAAATAGTTTATTAACTAGGAACATAGAATACGTAAGGTCGTGCTTTCTTGAGTCTCCGTTTTAATTTAGTCAATCTTAGTTTATTTTCTAATAATAAAGTCTTAGTTTACCAAATTATTTATTCCGATTAAGAACGTCTCGATAATAGTAAATTCACTTCCAACATAAGCGATTAATTATGATGATTCAATCCAATTTACAAACATCTATCAGCTTGTCGTTATCCTTTATCTCCTTTCTCTTTCTTTTCAATTTTATTTCACTTTTAAGCTACTATCTCTAATTCAATTCACATACTTCTTATCTTCATCTAATTTATCTAATCTCGTTTCATTTTGGTTGGGAATAAACTGTAATTATATGCAATTCAAAATACCAAAAGTCCCCAAAGTTAGTGAAAAGAAAACTGTGAATAGTCCAATGTCACAATCCTCACACGCAACCGAATCTAAAGATTAATAGTATAATTAGGTACTTAACGGTCGCTGATCAATCGGATCCAAGTCTGTAGTAGAACTTGAAATGAGGTTCCGACTCACTGATGCAATGTAGATTCTCACTGTCTTTGATCCTATATCTCTTTACTCCGCTTTTCTATGGTTCTGATGTCTTCGTTGGTAACAACCGCTCACTCTCTTAACCGCTACTACTCGCATTGAATTACTCACTGCTTATAATTGCAGTTCCCCAATCTTATTCACTACACTTCACTAATTTTATTCTAATTTGCGTACGTCACGTTTCATTTGTTGGAAGAAAATTCTCAATTCAACCAATGTTTTATTAAAGTTCCAACTGTTACGTGGTAGAACCCAGTTATATATTGATTTTGCTTCCATTAGATTGGATACATATCACATTATGAGGTTAAATCAAAAGGTACTCGAATAAAGAATGGGAATGGGGTAATTCAATATAGTATCGCTCATTGATCATTTTTCCTTTTTCTAAAATGTCCATGAATGTGACCCCTTCAATCGTTGTCATAATTTTTACGGCCTGTTATACCGTCTTCGCCTTCTTCGGAGCAGATTCACGAAGTAAACCTTTGTTTTTAATGTTGCTTGGTTTCCAGCGCACGACGATTAATCCAGGACTAATGGACGATGAAAATCGCAACCCAACTTGATGCACAACCAATTAAATTTTGAATTGGTCAAATTTGTTTTGGCACTATTCAACGGATGCAGCTCACAATGATAATACCAACTTGCTTTCGCAACACCTTCGTGATGCTTCTAGTACGACGTTAATAAAAACAAAACAAAACAAACCTTAGCAACACTAAAATGTTGTCAAAATTGGCAGTTTTTTAGTTTCTCACATTCAATGTATGAGAGAAATATTGATATTTATATGTCAATGTCTATATTTGAATTACATTTGAAACATTTAAACTGCGATACACAATGTTAATTTTACGTCCGTAAATCGTAATTCAAATTCCATTTGAATCCTTTCTACATCAAGTGCCAGAGGATATATCATAATTTTTCAATATATATATATATATATATATACAGAGAGAGAATTTTAACGTTCATGCAGTAATCATAGAACATTAAAGTTTTTTGTTTCAATTTCTACAATTCATTGTGTTTAAATTCTATAAATGATACCAACATCATATGTATGCTATACAGATATGAGATTATGTAGATTTTATACATATATTAGATTAGGTCTTTTTATATTATACAAATAACATATTCCCTCAGTACATTACATAGATATCAGATTTCCCTAGTGTATTATACAAATATCATATTTGTTCTGCAGATCAAACGGTAGATTTTTTTCCTCGACAGATTATGTGTATACATCATATTTGATCTATAGATTATACAGATGTCAGATTTTTTTTTCTGTCGATCGTATAGATATTAACTTTCCCCCTCTATTTTTACTATACAGATATCAGATTTTTTTCTATAAATTGTATAGATATCAGAGTTTTCTGTGAATTATATAGAAATCACAATTTTTTTACGTGAAATACGAATTTTATATAGTGGTTTCAGAACAGTTTTTAGGCGACAACTGAATGTTTTCATCATTAAATAATGTAATAGTTACTTAAAAAACACGAGGACGAATGTTGAACACCAGCAAATAACTACAAGCGAATTCTCCAATCCGATTAATTTTTCGTTTTTGATTGAATCCTCTGATTTTCCCATCCGACGTATCACACTACCGCCACCATGTGTCAGGAGCATTAGCGCTGTCAAATCAAGCCCAAATACTGAAATTGCAATAGAAAAACACAGTCGTAATCGAAGCATCTGTGAAAGCCTAATCCGTCCATTGTGAGTACCAGAGGCATATATAACAATAGGTATGCAGCCGTAACAAGACACCACTGCAGTGGCAGGAGGCGATACTCGAAACTGGATGGATCCGATTGCAATCTGGAAGAATGAGGAAGATGGTTGCAAGGGTAGAGGGGAGTGTGGGAAAACAAAACGAAAACAGGGTTTGTTTGTCAGACCTCATACCCCCTGACGGTAGAGGTAAAGAATGATATTCGAAACCTCTATCTCTTGTTCAGGACGGGATGCAAATATAGGATTTCGAGGGCTCGAATCGCAATTTTCTAGGTTCTATGTAACAAGCTCTTGGTTTTTGCATTTTATCTAGGATGCTTCTGTTAGATATTACAATTTGGAGAAAAAAGACATTTAATTTTTTAAAGATGTTTATAAAAAGGATTGTATTTCAGTGTAATTCTATATCCGGTTGATGGATTCGAAATTTAAAGAAAACGATCGTTTCTTTGATGGTAATTTGAATCACGAGGTTAAATCTAAAATGTTTCAATTGATCTCTTTTACAATTCTTACTCTAAAATGGTACTTCAGATGCAGTAGTTTCTTGTTTTTTTAAGAAAATTATGATAATCGCTCAATTTCTAGAATTTGTATCATACTGTACTTTTTACTTTACTATAAATCTTAAACTTCTTCTTTATCTGCTCCATTTAAATATTCTTTGTTTCATAAAAGATAGTCGTAGTAGCCGAGTGGTCATGGTCACGAGCTGGAGGCCGGCGTTGATTTCCCCGAGACATGGATTCAGGTCCTGAAGCCATTCAAGACCCACCGGGTGACGGGGTTGATACACTTTAAATCTGTCGAGGCTCAAAGTCCTCCCCCTCCCTTCCTTAGCGTGGTGTGGAAGTTTGTAGAGGGGATGCCAGCTCGGTTGTAGTCTTCGTCACTTGACAGAGGTTCAAAATTACGAGGTTCGTCGCCAGTAATCCTTGTGTTGCTTCTAAGTGCGACATAAAAAGCACTCAATCAAATGTTTTATCTTGGCTGAATAAATAAAATGACTGATAAATGTAAAATGAGTTTCATCGCATTTTATAATTATTTATTTTTATCAAAAAAAAAAAAAAAAAAGGTTGAAACTAGAGAAAAAGCATCCCTCAAGAAATCTCTCTACAAATTTTGGTGGCAAGACTCAATAGCATTAACCGTAAAGCCTTATTTTGCTTCACTTGAGCCGGTGTTAGTGATTAGAAATACATTCCCTTTTCCTTTGTTTAACACGTTCATGGGGGAAGGCACCATCGGTGGCTCGTCTTTGAATGTTTCATCTCAGATGGTTCGTACCACCACCAATTTAGTTCGTTTAGTAACTAAAAAAGTTTCCTTTTGTTGAAAATTAAAATAATGAAAATTTGACGCATATTAATCGAAAAAGTATAGGATTCACTTAATTTCAATTCAATATTTTAAACGTAACTTCATAATAACTCTATGTTATAAACACAAAAAATTCAAATTAAAGTTAGTTACAATATGTTTGCTTTACTAACAAATTTTTCTGCCCAAACATATACTATATACCAAACCACACGACAGCTATAGAGGTATAAATAAATAAATAAAGATCAGCAATCAGGTGCGTAGGGAGAAATTTTTCATGGGGCGGGGGTTTCTCCCACTTCAACTCATAGCTCAAAATTTCAAATTTCATTGTTTATTTTCAAGATGAAAAGAATGTTTGGGATTTCTCATATTAATTTCTTCTGGGAAAGAAATCAGTGTTTTTCGCTTTAACTAGTTCTTCTCCCCTCAACAAAGCAAAGCGCTCTTATAGTAGCCGTCCGAGGAAGAGAAACGTGAATTGCTGCACCGACGTGAACGTTTTAAGAGAATTATTAGAGAACACATAAACAATTTATGCATTTTTTACAAAATAAAATAATTTACATTGTAGCATATCCCCTTCCCCCACTTTAATCCAAAAGATACAAAAACATTCCAATATATTGCACGCATTTTTCTGTTTAAAATAAATTTGTCTTCTCTTAAACTTTGAATGAGCAACTAATTTGCAAGAAATTTCTTTTTAAGAAGAAAAAAAATTGACCGAGGAGTTAATATAAATTCAAATGATTTGGCAACACATATATTTCTTTATATTATAATAATAATGAATTAAACAACTTTTAATGAGAATATAATATCAGCCTACTCCAAGTTTTTTTTTTTTTTTTTAAAAAAAAAAAGGGTCCTCCCCTCTTCTATAAGAGTAGGAAGACAGTGCATTAAACAAAATATGGGACCATCGAAAGCAAAATAAATCAAAATAGATTTGAATGGTATATTAAAATACATATGCTTTTAATTATCCATTGCAGAAATTAAAGATTTCGTATCCTGCAATTTTACATACAATCGTTTCTTCATGATATCACTTAAGTGACTAATTATTTTCTGCAGTATCTTAAACGTATCTTAGAGAAAATGAATACCCCTTTAAAAATATACAGCTCTTTATTGAATATTTGTATGCTGTTAAAAGGAAAATTTCATTTGTTCTATGTATATAACTCTCTTTAAGTGTTTACTCCATTATTGTCTTTACTTATCACCATTTAATCTTTTATCCACTTGTTTCTCCAATAAGTGCGCAAAAAACTAGGCTAGAGGTATGTTTTATGGCTTTATTTAAATATTAAAATTGAGTTCATAGTAAGTAGATTAAAATATATTCTATTTTTTTTTTTTTTTGAATAAATGAATAAATCACACACACACACACAATTGGTTATTCTTTACTTGATTACAAGAGTAATCTACTTGAGAGATTCAAATTTTCTTTAAATTTATAATGATTGAAGTTGAAATTGCAGTCAATTCAGCTTTGATGTAATTGTTCTCAAAATCCAATTTGAGGCAAAATTAGTACTCTTAACATCATTAATTTCTTCTTAGGTAATGGAAAATAACTTTGCATGTGTGTTTTGCTTTCCCAGCAACACAGGTAATTAGCGAAAAAAGCTTTATGGAACACTAATACTGTTTTTGCCCTCTAAAACGTACTCACTTCCTCGTGTTATTACGTAGCAATTTAAAAAAGTCTGAATTTTTACTGAAAGATTTAATACAGCATTTGTTCATTCCTTTTGTGAAGTTAATTTCACGTAAAACTTTTATCAGATAGAATGGAAAAATGATCAATGAATTAAAAAAAAGTGTACAAACATAATGTCAATTATAATAGCAAATTTTTTTTGTTGTATTTGTTTTTTAAGCATACCAAAATTTCCAAATTGTCACTCTTCGTTTAGAAAACGAAGAGGAAGTATTTCTGAGACAATTTAGCTCTCTCAATGCAGTCATTCCATAAGAGATTAATAAATATCATTTAAGAATGATTTATACTCTTAAATATTCCAGCAAGAAAAGAAAACTTCCATAACCGTATTCAGCATCCTACTTTACTATGCTCTTATTTTATTATTTTTCAACAACAATCATATTTATTGCCATTCCAGAGAAACTAAATTTCACAAAAAAGATAATAGTATAAACAGAGATGCAACAACTCCACCAGACAAAAAAATGGCGACCTAACAATTGTTTTAAAAATCTTTTTAATTTAATTTTTTTCGGATTCCTATTTCCGAAAATATTAAAACTACGTGATAGTCAGTAGGTGAAAAAATTCTTATTTTTTATAACAGATTTATTTTCATTTTAATACAATTATCTGCTTCACGAACTTAAATTCAATCCAAATTACTATACAATAATAATTGGTTTGAAATTAAAGTTTTAAAAATATGAAAATCAACAGAACCTCTAAAGGGGAGAAACTTTCCATTTTTGATATTTGTTGATTACAGATGTTCTATATATCCTACTTTCGTTACGCGGCAGACATCTATACATTAGTACAATTATCTCCAGAGACGGTGGAGCTTGTCATTGTCATTGAATGCGGGGCTGTTTCGGACATAATTAATAACGTAAAAGTGATGGTAGTGGAATACCTGGTTCACGACTTGCTGGATGTGTTGATTTCCAAGGGTGACCACGGAAGCTTAGTAGTCATGATCACAAACTCGCGGCCGGCGATGCATTTTTCGATTCGAGGGCTCGAACCCTGATACCACTAACTACCTGTTATGTAGTGGGGCTGATGCATATTAAATCTGGTCGTTGGCTTAAGTGTTCCCATTGGTGTGGTGTGGAAATTTGAAGAGGTAGGTGCCAGCTCAGGTATTGTCACTTGGTATTATGGGGTTTGCCACCAATACCCCTCTTGTTGCTTCTCAGTGCGACGTTAATAAAAAAAAAACAATCAATCAAAACTACAACGATTTCCAAGGGTCAGATGCAAAACAGTTTCAAACTCTATCTACTATATCGTGTGAAGCACTTGTTCTCATTCTGTTATAAAAATAGAGTTCTTGAATTGGCGAAACCAGCAGAGATTGTTTTAATAATCCAGCGACTGAGATTCATATTTTCATTTGAATGCTCTTTTTAATGCTCAAAACGCTTTTAAGCCATTTGTCCCCATTTCGTGTGTGGTGTATACGTACACTCAAAATAACTATTTCTTTCCGTTTACTTTGAAAGTGGAAAGGAATTCACGCCCATCTGCTAGCTCATACGGAAAAGTGAACGAATGGAAATTAAAATATAACCCATATCTTCTGTCGCAATTGTTATAAAACGTATTGCAATTGATGAGCATTTTTCCGAGAAAGTAACCGAATATAAGTAATTTTAATCGATACTCCGTTTCCTTTACAGCGAATTGGATGATGGAAAAGTAGTTTAAATTGTAAAGATAACAGTATCAGATTACCAATTTGTTAGTTTAGCTTGGTCGTCTTGAAAGGAATACCGATTTATGAACAGCAAGAAAATCAATCCAGAAAAGGAAACCGAATATGAGGTAGATGAATTTCTTCCTGTATGACTTTTGAAGAAGCGTTGTTTGCACAGTATCAAGATGGATAGATATGTTATGACCAAAACTCCTCCCCGAGAGTAACTAATGAGAAGGCAACATAAATTTTCTGTGATTTATTCGAGTTTGAAGACGAATAAATGTAGAAGTCGAGCACACCGTTGCTGAGTAAATAAATCTAGTATTCTGAAGTAGATAGGAAGTGGCCAACACGTGGGATCAAGTATTTCACATAGTCCAAATGAACAGAAATGGAATTTGTATCCAGATTTAGGAAAGGTTGAATTAGGGCTGCAGTAAAGAAGGAATCATAGCAAACAGTAAATATATTTTATCAATTCCTTTCACTTTCTTGATGTCAATGAGTTTTCGCATAAAGTCTGGTTAACTGTACAGTATATTAGCAATACGTTTGACAAAATCTCTGACAGCTGTAGGTCTCGTTGTGAAGAAATCTAGATTTTTCTCTAGGTTCGGTCGCTTTCCTTGCATAAAACTGAACGGAAGTTGAACGTCGTTTTAACACCATCTGTTGAACTCTAGGAAGTTAATTTGTAGCACCTCAAGTGGTAGCATACACAATTTATTGAAAGCCTCCGAAAATGTGGGTTTTACTTATAATATTTATTTAAATATATATAACTATATAACAATTATAATCTACTTGTTTTAGCATATTTTGTATAAGCTATAATTTACCGCTTATTTATTAATAAATATTTATTCAATTATTTTAACAAAAAACAATAAAAAATTAAATAAAGTACGTAATTTGATAAATGACGTTGCATTCATTCTAATTTTTTAAAATAAAAATAATTCGAGTTTTTCCATTTGTTGATGTTAAAAAAAAAGAATTTTTTTCATCAGTATGGGTCTACCCAAGGAGGCCAGGCTTCGCATTACTTTGCAGCGATTGATTGTTTTTATTAATATACAATGATCAAAGTTGAATAAATTGCTTTCATAACATATATTTCTCAAGTTTTCAACGTTTTGTACGCGGATGAGTTCAAGCTATTTCGAATGCATTTTCAAGTGAAATTGCACACACAAAAACTCTTTAATAAAGTTAGCGTAATTTAAATTTATTAAAATCGAAAAAATGTTCTTGAAGGATGACATGAAATTATCGATCTTTTTCCGATGCACACAGTCTTGACTTGCATTGTACTAATCAGAAAGTTTCTTAGGAAATTACGATCTTTTTTGATCACAAAGTTTGTTAATTTTTGAAATAAATTTGAAGTATTATGGCCATACTTAAAGACCACAATAATTTAAAGTTGTGCCGTTAGCAAAGTAACGCATGATAATACGAAATACCCAAAACTTAATGGAAGCTACACGTGATGAATAGCCCCGTCAGTGCATTCTTGATTTAATGTCAATACCTAATGTTAAAGTCATTAATTTCGTAACAAAAGGATCACTGGTTGACTGGAGACCGTCAATGAATTATTTAAGGACATTAGACAGTAAAATAAGCAGAATGTCTAAATCTGGTGTGATTCGGAAGTTTAAAAAGTTAGATGCAGGCTCTGATATTGTCTTAATTCTTAATCGTGATGTAGAATTATTATCACCAATAATGTAATATATGATGCCGATAAAACGCAATTTAATAAATTGTGTTTTAATACGAATACAATAACACACAATTTAATTCAATTAACTTATGTTTATGCTATGTGAAGAGAAAATCAAGGAAATTGATAAGCTATCGTGGAAGAATTTTAAGAATCAGCAGCAAAAGGTTGTGGAAAAATGGCTTCAATAGATAATCTAAATAATATTTATCAAAAATATCTAAGAATAAGACTTGTAAACTTAATTTTTAAACCATAATGATTTAATTTTTAGTGACCCTATAGACTGTTTCACCATGATATAATATCATGGGAATATATCGTTGGAAGAAAAATTATTTTGAAAATAAATGCTTGATTTGTATGGAAAAAATAAATTGATATATTTATAAAAAATCCATTTTTAATTTAAAATTACTATTGATATAAAAATTAGCACAGATAATTATGCATGTTTATTAAGTTATTACAATGACAAAATTTAGGAGTATGAACTAAATAATTATTCTAAATTACTGTATATTACACAGACTGTGTATTACGTATAATGTAATTGCATACTATACTTTTACTATTATTGTAATTTTTATTGAACATCGTATAAATTTCTAATTGTATTGAGAGAAAAGAGTTTCTGATTTAAAGTGCTCAAGAAAAAATGTATAATACACTGATTAGTTTCAAAATATTAATTTAAAGGTACGGGGGATATTAACGCGAAAATAATTTTATTTCATTTTTTCCTAAAAGTTCCTAAAAATTGCAAAGACTTTTCTCAATGGTTATTTTATAAAATCTGAAATTTTAATAGGCATTGAGTGATTTTTTTTTTCGATAGTCCATTTCACTAAATCTAGGGAGGACATAGAACATAACCCATAGGACATTTCACTACTGAAAGACACTTCTAATGTCTGATACATGTAAATTTAATATTCAGTACTTTATTATTCCTTCTCTTTTTTCTTTCTTTCTTTCTTTTCTTTGAAGTTAACAAAAATGTAAATCCTTACAATAAGATTTTTTTTCCACTTCTGCTGATGCATAAACCTTTAAAATGTTTTGTTTTTCAATTTACACAATTCTTTATTTTATGAATAAAATAATAATAAACGGTTAATTTAAACATATATATGTAAAAATAGATTTTTTTCAAAAACTTTTTAATTATCCTAGTTCTGATCTTATTTACGAGTTTCAGAAAAATTCAGTTTAAATAATTCAGCGCATGCTTCATTCTGTACTAAGCATTATTTCTCTTTATAACGATATCTTAAATAAACTATCAAAAAGACTTCGTCTTGAGGAGCCAGAAATTCAATATACTGCAAGAAAAACTATTCGCTATCATATCATATTAGATTGTGGAGTAATTTTCTTTCGTCAGCTAGAATTAAACGTTTATTCTATATATTAGTGGATATCAAAAAGTGTTAGGTTTTGTGTTATCAAATTCATTTTGTTACTTATAAGAACAAATAAAAATAATAAACAAGAAACATAATTATCATTTCTGAAAATATTATATCTGTATATACTATTTGAATTCAAATAAAAAAGTTTTCGAGAACAAGACGGAAATAAATTAATTAACTGGAGTTATAATTTTCCCGTCAAAGTAAAAAAAAAAAAAATCACCATTTGAGATTTAAAAAAATAGTTTTTAAAGATTGATTTCTTTAAGGTAGTTTTTGATACTTTATACTTTTATATTTTAAAAAACAAACTGGTTTAAATTTGATATGAACTTTTAAAAGTTAGTCATAAGTGTGTGTATTTTGTATGTCCTAGTTTTCTGATTTTACACAAAAGAATGTTTAAATAACTGGCATGTCTGACACAATGAAAAATAATTATCTCAAATCTGGAATAATGAATAGGTATTCTTGCACAAAAAGCATATGCTGTTATTATCTACTTATTACCAAAAATTGTAGGCCATTCCTTATGTATTAAAACAACGATGGCAAAAGAAAAAAATAGTTTTTTTTTCTGTCTGAAAAGAAGGAAGAAAAATTCTGAAATGAGAGACAGTTTCTTAATTACTGAATTTTTATTATCTACAAGAGGCCAATGATTCCAATTTCAAATTGTTAACTCGCAATTCCAGTCATTTTTCTTGAGCAAATGATTAATTCAAAATGAAAAACGAATTTAAAAAAAATTTCCTCTGTAATAGATCCTTTACAATGACTTATTTACATTGATTTTAGATTCAAAGAAATAATAGGAATTATTCTATTAAATTTCATTTTATCTGTAAATTAATATCAAGTTTTTTTTCATATATTCAGTCTAACTATTGTTAAATTTTTGTAAACCTACACAAACATTAAAACGCAGTTCCTTTTTACTATCAATTTCTGATAAAGATTTTTTTTTTACAAATTATTTCTTTTAAAAATTGGTATTCAGGTGTATAAAATTAGAAAAAAATATGTAGCTTTTCATTCTTTTTATAGTATAAAATTATAAACCATTTGAATTAGCTTAATATTTTCAATATATTTATTAAAATTAAGCATTAAATTCTAATATTTTGTGCACCAACATTAAAATATGCCAAACAGATATTGCCTATCCAATTTCATCTATTTTTGAGGAGAAAGGGAAGAAATTTTTTTCTTAGATTATCCAAGGGTATCTTCATCTAAAGCCGGTGAGAAGTACCCAAATTTGGAACACATTTGTAACTTATTTTCTTCATTATTTATCTCTAAAGACATCTTAAATTCTAATTAAATAGTCAATAATTTCAAAACTACAATTGAAAATAAGTAATATTAAAATAAAACACTTTATTATCTATAAAATAATATGAGGATCGCTCTCTCGCGCGTCCCTCTTTTTACTCAGCTAATCCTAGTTTGCGTTCAAATAATGAAGTCTTAGTTTACCAAATTCCAATTCGAGCAATTCCTTATTATGGCAAATTTGACTTCTATTATTCATATCATGGGTCACTTCCATTTACTATCAATATAAACGATTAATTAAGATGATTCACTCCAATCTACAATTCCATTAGCCTGTCACTATCCTCTATCTCCCTTCTCATCCTTTTTAATTCTATTTCGCTTGTATATCACTAGTCTTTATTCAGTTCACCACACTTCTTGTTTCCCCCTTATTTACTCAATATGTTTCATTTTGATTGGGAAGGAATTGTTAGTTTATGCAATATTCAAATTACCAAAATGTTCCCAAAGTTAGTGAAGAGAAAATCGCGATTAGCCCATCGTCACACATTTTCTGATATAAAATAGTTTAATATTAATATCGTATTCAGTAATATTAAGAACGTAAAATATTTTTCATGCATGATTCATTTCTGTTTGAGTCCACTCATTTTAATCCTGAATCAAATATGTATTCTCCTTTATCACGATAATTTTTCCGAGTATTTCAATAGTTAGTCTTATGGAAATGAATCATGATGAAATTCCAACGTTTTGATAACCATTTCCTTATTCTTTTATGATCAAAAATCAATATACTACTAAGGAATTTTGTAATAGCTCATTATTATTTGTGAGATGAATTTATTTTATACTAAAGTTATGAAAGAATGTCATGAGATAAACGATCAGTAGTTGTGAAATCTTATACTTTATACCAATTTCCTGTTCATTGTTTACACCAAAGATGAAATTTCATTGTCTTAAATGAAGTAACCTTAATACTTCGAACAAATGTTGCACCTTTGTTTCGACTTCGGATTAACCCTTTAATTCTTCACTGCCGATACTGTTTTCTCTTCTATGTTCAATTAATCCTTAACTCAAACATGCTTGATGAACAAATGTGGAAGCTTCATCAGGTCAGGTTAATGAAACATTTGCAGACAGGAAGGTCAACTTAAAGATTTGCAGTGAATGAAAAGATATAATTCCAATCGGTAAAAAAATTATTAAATATATATTTAATTGTTTAGTATCCTTTGATTACATATCCTGCTCAAAAGTGCTTATGCATAAGCCTTATTGCATACAGAAATATCTTCTACAGGATTTCAAGCATAAGTTTACTCAAGAGACAAGAAAGTATTTTATGCTCAATAAGATTAAGGACATTTATTTCGCAAGTCATATAATACTTCAGCATTGCATTTAAAAATTCTTGAACTAAATGTAGAGAAGTTTTTTAAAATAATCATTTATTATTTATACTGCAGAGAGACAATTTTAGAAAATGTTTCTGTTATTGCAAGTCCAACAGAAGGCAAAGTCCATTAAATTATAACCTCGAGTGTAATTCAAAACCAATAATGCACTGGAGTGAAGACTGTATATGTAGAGCCCCAAGCAATCAGTAGAATAGGATCATAGCAGGCTTGGCTAATGCAACATATGGTCAGTGGCGTAGCGTGGATTTCAGCCGCACGGAGCGAATCTTAAATTTGCCATGACCTATAGAAATAAGAAATAATGATATTACGAATGCATTGTGAGTTCGTAAAATTTAAATTATATTTTAGAACTTTAAAATGAATAAATTACAAGCTACGTGGGTAAAACCGCAAAACCATTGAAAAGTTTAAGAATAAACAAAACAAACATTTACCTTAACACTCTCATATAATCGACGAATCGTATAAAACAAATAAACTTGACTTTACAATAACTAACAAATTTAGGTTCATGTAAAACTTATCAGTAAAATAATAAACAATATGAACAATGTAACAAAGAAGTTAAAGAAATTATATGTTACCTGGTCACCATCACGTCTCTGAATTGTTCAAGGACAGTAATTCAAAAGTCACAATGGACACACAAATTGCGATTTCAAAAAGTGAATTTATTTCCTTATTTTAAATAGAAAATTTTTGCCAAGCTTTTATTTAGCTTCACATAAATGTAAGTACAGTTGTTTTGATTAAACCTTACAACTCTATTTTGAATCACTTAGTTTAATTGCTTTGAAATTCTGTGTAAATATCCATGTAGTCACGATGACAATACTGTTTATTTGATCTAATGACCATGATCAGATGCTGCAGATAGAAATAGCTAGGTTGGCCGCTACCTGACACTCCCGACATCTATGCTACCCGGACAACTACAACTCATACGCTACGCCACTGCACGTGGTGAAAATTAAAAAAAAAAACAAAACAAAACTTAGTTCTATTAAAGTAAATTGAAAACTAAAGATGTCCACTGAAAAAATGAGTGAAAGTTGTTTAGTCCTGCCTGCTGCACTGTAAGGTCAGGTAACCTTTGAGACCTTGTCACTTATGATGGATTTTTTTTTTAAATTTTAAAAAATGTTTATCTATGCATTTTAAACTAATATCTAAAGCGATCTAATTTCATAAAGGTTAACATAATTCTCGACTGATCAAAATATGGTGGTCATTCTACATTAAATTAAATACAACCAGACTTCGTAACAATAATTTAAATAATTTACTTTGGAAAATGATGATATGCCATTTAAGCTATTGATTTCGTAGTAGCTACAAATTATGGAATGCATTAGCCATATCGAGTTAATTTCACAGAAAGATTACTTTAGCCCTTTAAATTACTCAATTAACTGAAAAAAGAGCATGTAATTATTAAGATTTTATCAATTCCTTCATAGAACTTGGAGATCATGTACACTTGATATCTAATAAATTCTAATACATGAACTTTTTTATTAGGATGATAGAGAACGAATTTAACTTCGACTCAGTAATTTTAGCATAAGGGGGTATATTAACTTGTCAAAATGGGGGAAATAGTTTTTATTTATCTCTTTAACAAAAAAAAAAAAGAAATGTGATAAAAAGTTTAATTAATTATTATTTATTTATTTTGTATATAATATAACGAACTTCAGAACAAACAAAATACCTTTGAATCATACTACAATGTACAATGCATAATTGAAAATGTAGTAGGACCCCCCAATAAGGGACACCTACCGGGAAGACATTTAGTCCCTTAAATAGATAGAGGTGCTCCTTAATAAGAGAAAACTACATGCATTATTCAAAAAGACCGGGAGCAACAAAATTGTCCTTTAAACAGAGGTTCCTTTATTCTGAGGGATCCCTTACAAGAGGTGCTACTGTATCTATAATTATACAATAATTTTTTATTGAAAATTCGAAAAAATCCTACATTTTAATTCAGATAATAGTTTCTAATTTTTGAAAGTGTATAAAGACTATATTCAATATGTAAAAAAAAAAGATTGCAAAAATGAATTTTTTGAACATCCCCTCAAATATTTTTTTGACTGAACTCCCACTTCAAATTAAGATTTATTACCGCATAGTACCTGTTTACACTGAGGGAAAAAAACATTTCATCGGATATTTGGCGTTTTTTCGTGTGCTCTAGTTTTGAAATTTGTTCAACACTTCATGGCAGGATTACTTTCCAGCTTCCTGTTAAGTAAATAAAAATTGAATCAAAGTTTTAATGACGTTAAGAAAAACTCTATATCAACACTGTATCACGGTATTTACTAATAAAAAAATATATGAATTTTTGCACCCAATTGCCTTCCGCTTAAATTCCCGCTGTTATCCAAGATTCTACAAAACAATGCGCACAATTGTAAATTTCCAATAAAAAACAGCATTATTTCGCATATTCTCGACAACGTGCATCCCTGAAGACACCCTTATCGTGTTTCCATCTGGCTGCTTGTTGTCAGATCATCCCCAATGGAAATGGTCCGATTGAATGGTAACAGTATATCCCGGGCCCGGATGAGTCTTCTTCCACGTGGAGAGGAGTGTCGAGTTACCCCTTCCTGGCCCTTCGCCCGCCCGAAGGGATCTCGGGTGACTGCAACTGCATCTCGGCCGGGAATAGCTCTTCGTCTCCTCCTCTTTCGTACATCCCACTCTCGCGTTGAGGTGTAATTGAAATCAAATCGCTGGGGAGATTGAAAAATTTGCTTCCGACTTGCGTCGAAACGAGATTTTATTTGTAGCATTCTTCAAAAAGTCCTGTTGAAGAAGAAATAAGTTATTTTATTTGTTGCACCTGCAATTAATCAAGCAAAATCTGTTGCTTTATAAAGAAAAGGATGACGAGAACGCCCAATTGTGAGATGGTTGTATGAGAGCAATATATTTACAGTTGTGTCCCAGTGTTCGTCCGCTTAAAGGGCGTTTAAATTTCAAAATTTTCAGTTGTTTGAAAAACATACATATTAAAGCACGGGTTTTTTTCCCTCTCTTCCTTTTGAACATTTGATACCAAAAGATGAATGATATTATAAAAACTTTTCGAGCTATCGAGACAAAACTAAACTTTAATTTAACTTTAATTTTAATTTTTTTATTTTTCTAATCACAAAAAATTTAAGTTAGCTCGCAGGATTTCTCAGAAAATATTAATCATAGTTTGAAATTTTTCACACATGCTCAAAATAAGTTCTTTATGACTTATAAGGTTTTAAACAAATTATCGACAGAAAAAGTTTATATGAATTTTTATTGGGTTTTTTTCTTACATTTTCATAATTTTCTAAACAGTAGTATTTAAAAAAAAAAAACAACTTTCTCTCTATTTTTTTAAATACGTATAACTTCAAAACAGAACATTTTTCTAATAGATAACATTACTTTTGTAAATATTTATCGGCGTTGTTCTTCAGAATCATGCGCCAGCTAAAATATTGATTTTCGATATTTTCAAAAAGGATCCAATTCATATTTCTTTATATCTTTTTAAGATTTCTTTAAAATTATATGAGAAAAAAAATGAGAATTAATGTAAAATATATGTGAATATTATATTGTAAAAGTGTCAAGTTTCTACTTTGTTTCATTAGTATGTTAGTTATATCGGTTTGAAAAATCCTGTTTTTTTTAGTATACACTAATAATAATTAAAAGTCATGGGACTTCTTTCCGAGGGGGTGGAAGAATTTAAGCTTTAAATCACATTATTTAAGGGGGAAAACTTGATGAGTTAGAAAAGTACACTTTAGTTAATTATTTTTCATAGTTCAAAACTTTTCCTCTTCACGATCCTCCTTTGTGAAATCCATATAGCATTGATGTTTTTTACTTTATAATTGTTTGTCCAAAACTGCACCATAAGAAAAGGGGATTTACAAGAAGTCTTTTGAGACAGGCTGTGTATTTGAGTTCTAGCTCTGAAGAAGATTATGTTTTTGATATATCAATTCGAGTGCCAGTTTTGTTATTCAGTGCAACGACCTTGATACTGACAGACTTGTAATTAATGGGCTTGAAATTCCTAGGCCAAGAAACAACTTGGTAAAAAAGGATATTCGACACCTAGGCAGTGAATCCAATCATTGATTGAAAATTTACACTCGACGTTATTCCTTATATTCAGAAAACTAAGAATTTTTAGGCTAATAAGTGGATAGTTAATTACCTAACCTCAAGAGGAAAGCGTAAGATCCAAATTTCCCCATTCAAACTAACTTCATTAAGAAACATTTATTTTCCACTACCTCTCTTTTTAAATTCATGCCCTGACATACAATATTGGATCTTGCATTCAAATGCGGTGTAAAAGAGTTGGCAGAGCAGCCCAATAAATGATCAAGAATGAAAAGTTATTTTATAAAAAAGAATTTATTCGTGTCACATTTTATAACTCCGAGATCAAAGAGTCATTCTGAAAATATTAGTTACTAGATTTCTTAAAAATATTACTATTTTTTCTAAATTTTGGATGCGTTCGTAAAAGGACCTTATCTGCGATATATTAAACGAGCTTTTAAGAATATCTCATCATCCGTTCCAAAAATTTTATAACTAAAAATAAGAGAAGAAAAGAAATTTTTATTTTCAAACAATTTAAGGAATTCTTACGAAATAAAATCATCCGCCTCAATGATTTAAATAATCCGAGATGAACTGTTAAACATTTCGTTTACTTAAAATGGGGAAATATACCGACATAATTTTCTCCAGCTAATGGTCATACAAAATGAAATTACAAATGTGGCTGTCTCTGAGCTCTGCAATGAAATAATCATATTTCAGTTTTTAAACTGTTATAAAATCATTAAGTACAGTATAGAAAATATAGCTCATGTTCAGAGCGTGTCCTCTGGGTCTTCCCTTCTTTAGGTAAGTACAGGATTTACGACCCTCGAGATTATTAAATGATTTCTCCCTCCTGCCATAAGGTTTGCTGCATTAGATAAACACGGGTGATGCGCCCCCAGGCTGCCCTAGCAATCTCATCGTGTTCAAACTTTCTCCTCATAATCTATTACTCCTTCATTTCTTTTCGAGAATTTACAAAGTAAAAGTCAAAAGGCAGTTTTTTTTCACCATAAATTAACAAAGTTTGGAAGAGTTTGACGAAATATGGCATATATATAATGAGTCGTTCAGAAACCAATGCGGTTAAGTCTTAAAACACAAAAATTGAAAAGTCTTTTTGATACATTTGTTTTAAAATTCGTTTTGATAATTAATTAGAAAAGTGTATAAAGTCTTTTTCAGGTTAACAATCTCAAAAAAAGATATGTAAATGGATTGAAATAAACGTAAGCATTTATTGAAGATAATGACAGCATCTTAAAATTTTAGGACTATACCTTTGCAGCTGAAAAATATAAAAAATTCTATATAAATATTATTGAGTAACGGTTACAGTTACTTGTTTCAGTGTTACCAACAAGTATCAAAGAAGAAAATTTAATTTTCTCAAGGTTTATGTAAAAATATTATAAAGGGTGGACTGATGCATAAATTTATCTGAAATTATTATACAAATATCTCAAACCTATTAAAAAGAGCTGTCTAACCCAGAAAACCAACGAGTAAATCCTTCATAAAGAAATATAATTTTAATTCGAACAAATCTCAAAATCAGAATATATCAAAAAATGGACTTAACCGCATTGGCTTCTGAGCGGCTCATATATATATATATATATATATATATATATATATATATATATATTTTGTCTTTCCACCAAGCCATCGTATTTCACAGCTTCATAGTTATGATAAATTTCGTAATTGACTGCTTTTAATGCTTTCTAAAAATTTATAACCATAGTTTTTTTCAACTACATCTGAAAATTTGATAATTATATTAGCTAGTACGTATACAACTGAAAATAGACACAAGGATACAATATATTTCATACGTTTAGCTTGAAGCTGTCCTGAAATCTTTGATAATAAGGTTATTGAAAGTGAAGTTACATTAAGTGAAAGAAGAAATACTTATATAAAATATTGAAAGAACTACAGTGAATTGAATTTACTTGACGTAAAAGAATCCGTAACTTTAAAGAAAGTGGGAATGCGCCGAAATTTTAAAACTGAGTTAAGGCAGAGTAAATCCATGAGGAAAACTACCTGTAAAGAGTAAAACAATTTTTAAAACTTCTTCTCAAAGTTGAAAGATTTCTTCTATAATGCATATTTTATGCGTTTTGCACTAATATTCCCTTAAATATTTATGATAGAAAAGAAATGAAAGACTTGACCGGTTGAATGAAGGAAATTTTAACAAATAAAATGTAGTACGCAATCAAGTTTATATTTTGCTTGCTGTTTTATTTCGAAAATTTAAAAACCATAAATTAACAGTTATTTGTTTGATTGTTAAGTTTCAGACTGAAGAAGTTCAAACTTCAATAATATCATATTATTCTTTAAATTTGTTCTTTGAAGATTTCATTCCTTAAAAAAAAGGGAGACTTAAAATATTTTTAAAAAATTGGCTGTGGCATAGCTGGTAAATATATATTTTTTTAATTTGAGATATTGTTTCTTGCTATTTGAGTTATGCATTTAACTATTTTTTATTTTGAATCTATATCTTTTATTTTTATTTGTACATAAAATATCTTAAGCTTTCGTGAAATATAAGAAATTGATTTCCAAAATAAAACTGGATACATTACGGGGACTAAAGAAGATTGTGTAATTTGGTTTCCATTGTTCATGCTTTATTTTATTTCTATGTTTGTATTACTGTTATGGCTAAGGCTTTCTAGTTTTATAGTATTTTATAATAAAGTAATTTGCTAAAGTGGGATGGTTAGTATAAACAAGCTGTAACTAAGTTCCAATCCCGAGATTGCAATTAAGCGAAATACTTTATCTCCTTTTATGACTTTATACTTTCTTAATACTTTTTTCTTGAGATATGCTATGCAAGTCTTGATAAAGTTTAGATATTTTGAATTATATTGTAATTTTTTTAAGCTACTGGTTTCATTAATTAATATTTAATTATTTATACTCTCAATATGTATTCTTGAATAATATATTTTGCGCAATATAAAGACATTTTACGTTACATTACACATGATTCTTTACATGTTAGATAATCTATTTTTAACTTTGAGGCTTTGTTTTGATTTTACTAAATGATCCTTTTAATTTTTTAAACTACTATTTTTACTAATTTTAACATTAATTTTTTTTATTATTATTTTGGCTATAATTTGTAATTTTTTAGAATTTTACATCCCTGTTAATGTGTATGCCTGTTATTTAACATTATATATATATATATATGTGTGTGTGTGTGTGTAGCTTAACAGTCTTAAGCCTGTTACAATTAAATATCTTTTGATTTTTTTTAAAGTTTTTTCAAATTACATACATTTTTATTTCTCTGATTTTGAGTTTACTTTTTATCTCTACTTTCTTTTGAATTTTAATAATATATAAATATATATATGTGTGTGTGTGTGTGTCGCCTGGTTGGTATAGGAGCAGCAAAAAAGTGACCAGTCATTTTTCTTCTTCGGATGCCCTGGACCAGGGTTCGAAACTACCTTGCGCATTCAAGGTCAATAACTCTTCCCCTCCAGGGAGACGAAAACCCACTGTCACCATAGTGGTGATCCATGCATGACCATTAGATGGCAGCACAGCCTATAATTACTGATTGCATATGCCCCGATGCAAAACACTTGTCTTTGTATGTCTAACTAAGACAACAGCACATGAATCACGATTAGTGATACCCCAGCTCTGGCTCCCGTGTCAACGAGACCCTTCTCTCAACTAGAGACAGCCAATGACATAAAATGGAAACTGTTGAAAGCAAATTCAATTTAACAGGATGGGGATGTGTATCAATTGCAGTAATGGCTGAAAAAGCAACCTTCTCTACAAATACCAATGTTTCGCTACGTATGATCACGATGATACAGGAGAGGGAGTATGCAGTGACTCTCTTCAACAACAACTTCAGAAGTTAAAATGCTTTAATTACTGGCCCGAATGAGCAGTCTTTTTCAGCGCCTGGTTGGTATGTCCTGGTTGAAACTGGCACTGGCACTCAAAGTTAACAACTATATATATATATATATATAAATTTGTTGGAGAAAGATTCAAAGCGTCTTCTGCTATAGTTTTTTTTATTATTTATTTTTGGCGCTGCACAAAGTGTATTAATGATCACCTTATCAAATGAACTCCTTTTGGGGAATAGTTAATGAAACAGTGCTATTTTTTTTGGGGGGGGGGGGCGGCCCGAAAACCTCTTTGCATGCATTGCTCTAGCCTTACTCTTGCATATTTGTCTAGCTAAGGCAATATTTACGCGATTTAAAAATTGGCCTTGGGGAACAATTTATAAAATAGTGTCCTTGGGGGAAGGGGGACGAAGTTTAATCTGCGGAAATTTTAAAATTTCCAATGACCGTGTCGTTTACTATCCCTGATATGGACCATGCTATATAATTAAACATGTAAAAGTAATACATATAATGAAAAATTAATAATTTAGTTTTTTAGTTTAGTTTTTATTAACGTCGCACTAGAAGCAACACGAGGGCTATTGGCGACGGACCTCGTAATTTTGAACCACGGTCATGTGAAGAGGACGACACCTGAACTGGCACCCCCCTCTCCTAACATCCACACCACGCCACGGGAGGACTTTGGGCCCCGAACAGATTTAACGTGCATCAGCCCTGGCTACACGGCGGGTCTTTGGCGGCCAAGGATCGAACCCGCGAATGAACGAAAGCCGCCGGTCGCTAGTCCACGACCTTGACCACCAGGCTACCGCGGCCCATAAATATAATGATACAATATTAACTACGGAAGAAAACATTATTATTAATAATAAATTTCAAAGAAGTACATAAATTTAAACGAATATTACAATGAAAGTTAACAAAATTAAAAGTACATATATCAAAAGTGAAAAATTTAAACATATAAAAATTAAATATAAGTAAAAAAATGGAATGTAAAATAATTAATCATCTCCAGCTGCAGTTTGCTTCTCGTGTTATTTTAGAATTAATGGCCAAATTGTTCACTCAGACTTTATAACCACAGGTATAGGACCAAGGATGCAAGTGAATGGAAATCAAACAAAAATCACAAAAAGTAAAACTTCAACTGAAATAAAATGTCCAAAAATATTTATAATATCAAAAAAACAAAACAGAAACTAAACATAATTATTATATAAAACTAAACTAGATTAAAATTTATAAGCATTAAGAAATATTGCTATGAACATAAGGTCTTGAGAAATCTTTAAGTAATGCGACGTATCTTCTGAAATAAATGTCCCGCGCAAAAGTCATGAAGATTAGATAATGACATCTACAAACTAATGTTAAAGCTAAATGAGAAGAAGCAGGGAATACTATAGATATAGAAATAAAATTCTTAAAAAATAAAAAGAATGAACTATTCTTTAATTTAAAAAAAATATAAGAAAAAATATTATTAAGAAATCAAAAAATTAAATAGCACAATTTTATTAAAATAAATTTTTTTGAAATTAATTTTAAAAATATAAACTTTAAAAATGTATAAACGAAGACGGAACTTATTATTTTTAGATAATACCAACAAAATATTTTGTTCTATTTTATAATAATTATATTTCGAATTGTTTTTAATGAAAATATTAGGATACTCTGCAAACAACCGTATTTTGTGAAATGTACTCAAATTTTCATATGTGTAAGAATAATCACCTAATCTTTTGTTACACAAGTATTATTCTTACTTACAATACTTCCAAAAATAGAAATACTAATTATACTATTCCAAAAAGATACCTTGTGTACCATAAAATGAAAGGAATTTCTCTTACCAAAAATATGACGAAAAAAATGAACAAAAAAATGAAAATACTCAATTTTTCTTTCACGTGATTCTATTCCCAAAACTCATTTTGTTTAAATTTCTGCACAAAAATTTTAAGAATTGAAACGAAGTTCGTGGTATATATGAAATGAGGTAGAAGAATATAAAAAAATGAGCGATTTGAGAAATGAGATTTATCTAGAATAATTGTACTAAATAAAATTCAGAAAACCATATCATGACACTGAGTTCAAACACTAATTAGATTTCCTTTGATTTGTTGGTACTTAATACGTTCATTTTGAAGAAGTTATTAAAAATCCTTTTTTCAGTATATATCGCAATTAAAGAATAAAAGTAAAACATTAACTATTACATTTTAATATATTGTAAATTTCTTACAATACAAAACTGTATTTTAGTTTTATGCATTTTTATTACATTCTACAATTCTATATTCTATAACCCTATATTCTTCAACTGATAAGTAAAACAATACTTATCAATGTCATGTGTTCTGCTTTATAATTACATTTCTCATCTTTATCATTTAGGTTAAAATTGAACTAAAGTATAAGAGGAATTAGTATGAAATGTGCAGATGGCTTTTTTTAAAAAATTATATTCGTTAAGCGCGTTGAACCCGATCTTATTTCTTACTGTGCGCATAAAAGGAGTATGTGTTCAAGCATTAAAAAAAGCATCTAAAGCCATACATTTTTTTATTAAGTTTTAAATTATATGTAAATAAATACAATCTGAAGTATGTATTTAATACTACATGTATGTATCAATCAAATTTAATAAGAAATTCTGCCTTAATTCATTTTTTTTTCATTAAATTACTCAATATTTATGTTTAGAAGATAATTCTTTTCTGAATTATAGAATTCAAAACAAAACCAAATGTAACTTAATCAAAAGATCATTGTGTTTCAGGACATTAGAAACCAATATGTAAATGATTCATTTGCGTCAAGGTTCAAAAGAGGCATATGCATTAAATAAAGATATAATTATTACAACCGCAACGGGAATACGTTGGCTTAAGTAATGTTTGGGATTAAATATAACACAAGGAAAAATATATAAATAATTCCTGAAATTTTAGTCCATGACCAGGCCTTTAAACTTTCAGGTACCTAAAATTCTCCTAAACTTCATCCTCATAGATAATAAGACTCTGAATCAGCTTGATGAACTCTCTTTCAGAGAGAACTGCACCCCGATAATTTATACAAAAACTCTCCCCATTTCTGTGACTTTGGTACAGGTCTTATTTTTAGTAGAAAAATGTCAAATTTGATCAAGTGATGAAAATAAGTACAATCTTTTGTCACATTTAATGAAAAAAGAAGAAGAAATGAAACAAAGAAAATTCAATCCTTTATCACATTTAACAAAAAAAGTTTTTCTTAAAATAATAAGAGATATTAATATAAACTTTTGGCCAATATATAGTACCATATTGTCACATTTGGCATAAAAGAATAGTCAAATTTTTAATCACATTCGGTGCTGTAAATACTTACAAAGATGCACTCAATAATTCTTAGCTTTACATTGTTACACTTTTGATTGAAAAAAAAATATCAACATCAAAAGATCAATCTTGCTACACAATCAAGCTCTTTGAAATAATGATGTAAAACATGATACAAAACTGCATAACTTTTAAAAGAAATGAAAGCCAATTAAAATATAACGTCTGAATTTTCACATTACATCTATTATAATATGTACATTCAAAATCTACAAAAATGCATATAAAAAATTTTCCATTCTAATCCCAGTAAAATTTGCTGATATATTCATTTGATTTTTTTTCATTTGTTAGAAAATCACATGACACCTTTAGTAGAATTCTAACTAGTTTTCGAATCATGTATTTTCATTCCCCTGAGCAGTGAAGTAGTAGGAGGTGTACCTCTCATAAAAACCGAGATTGGAAACGTCTGAGAGAAGGATGTGCAGCATAACCCGAAAACTTCATCCAAACATAATATTGCGACATTTTCTTGGCAAGCAATTCTGATAGCTCATTGTGACGTCAAAGAAACCTGAGAATGGAGTCCGGCTGAAAAATAAATTTGTTTCCTTCCCCAGATGAGTTTAACTCATATGTAGATGACACCGGGGGATTGTTTTCCCTCTTGTGGCGAGGAAACTTTAAATGTGGATGCCAGTTTAACTCGGTTAATTCGTTTTTATGATGTATGTAGAGGGAAATGATTGCAATTTTTTAAATAAAGGATTGTAATTTCAGTATTTTTTGTTAGAATGCCAAAAAGAAAGGAGGAGGAAAATGTTTTTTTCTGATTTTTTTTAATAGGATAAGGGTTCTTGAAACTATGATTCAAGATTTAAACAAGTTTGAACTTTTTCTGGAATGCCTCAAGTCATCACGTGAGAAACCAGATCAGTTTGTAACACCGAAGTTTGTTTATATGCTCGCAGAGTTGCGATCACAAATAATTTACCTCATAATTTATCAAACATTGGATTTTCAGTAGTCCAAAAGAGAGATTACATGGACAACTTAGTACATGTATTTATTATAGACTTTTCTAGTCCCGTTTTGTATCTAATGGTAATAAACTATTTACTGTAGATTGAATTTTGTTTTTGATGCACATTTATAACTTTCAAATCTAATGGAATTCAGCTATTCCAGGAACTCAAAGCACAAATCAATGTATATTGAAATTTATAGAATGGAAAGATAAAAATTGTGAGTAAAAAGAGCTCTGTGATTGTTCTGTGTGACAATTATGAGACAACTGCTTTACTGAATTGTGTATCTTTTGAGGCCTAGCGGAATACACAAGTCCTAAGTAAATTCCTTACTAATCTAAATTTTCAAAAGTAGCCAAACGAAACATTTTTTTACTTACAATAAAGGATGATAAATTCTTAGGAAATATATTATTTCAAACATAAAGGAAAGATATCTGTCTCAAAAGAGTTAAAAACTAGTATAATAACATCCCGTAGAAAAATATTTAATAATTTATTATATATTTGTAGAAAAATATTTAATAATTTATTATATATTAGCTTTACATTATTTATATTTAAAAATTTATTTCACATTCTTCGTACGTGTGAACTGTTTAATATAATAATCGAAATGGAAGGATAAGAAAAGTTTCAATTATAAGTAATATTTTGAGTAATTTAAGCAAACGATAAATTAGATTTCGAGAAAAGAATGATTTCGTAAATAAAGTAGAGAGGTCAAATACATGAATATAGTTGAATTATCCGATATTTTCCAGGATCCTCTGAAAAAAAGATATTCAATAAAGGTAACAGAGATTTTAAAAAAATTAATGGATTTGTTTTTATTGATATGTATATTACGTAAGCAAAAAAATAATACTTCAGCATCAAGTTAAAAGACAAAATATCCGTAAATAAAAGAATAATTTAGTTCCACAAGTAATAAATAGTTATACAATTTAACTATAGGAAAGAATTGTTGCATCTGTTGGACAAAAAAAAGGAGGGTACGGGCTCTAAAATATCACCATGAATTTAAAAATGAATGTGGTGAGAATAAGCTTACGGCTTCATCAACACATCAGCGATCCAATGAACTTATGACATGAGTCACGGATCCAAGATTCGTTATTTTCGAACACATTCAATGTACGGAATAACGAAGCTGCAGCTCCTTAAATTCCACTGGGTTAAGAAATTCCTTACATAACACAATTACTAAAGAGAAGTACCTGCACAGGTCTCATCCTCGTCACTTTTGAGATTCGTTATCCTATGGGTAGTTCAAGTGTTGCTTTAATCCAAACCAGAAACCTATTTTTCCTTCATGGAAAGAAAGTTCTACTAAATATGTAAAGAAGTGAAATATCAAATTATAATTTTTTTTTTATGTAGGTTCTTTTTTACTTAAGTGATATTTTGAGGAAATACGGTAATGTATTATTAAAGTTAGGAATTGCATCATTTGAACAGCACAATGAAAGAAGTTTTCACTTGTATTTTTCATATATATCTATTTTTCGATTTTTTTTTAATTTTAAACTTACAATCATAAAATAGCCTGTGTTTGTAAAAGTGATCAAAACTAATGGTTTGTAAAAAATTGCTCAAATTAATATTATCCTTAACATTGACATATGCAATTTTTTTTAATCTTAATCAAATTCTTAAACTTTTCTTTCACAGAAAAGGAATGTTGTTAATTCCTCTGCAATCAAAACATTTTACAATGGAATGTTACAAAATACAAATGCTTAATTAGAAATTATATATTCAGTTGTCCTTTAATAAAGAATGGTTTTTAAAAGGAAGATTAATAATACGGAAAATTTTGTTGTGTATGGTATGGTTTTATTAAAGTCACACTAGAAGCAACATGAGGGCTATTGGTGACGGACCTCGTAATTTTGAACATCGGTCAAGTGAAAAGGACGACACCTGATCTGACACCTCTCTCTCTCTCTTAACTTCCACACCACCTGGAGGACTTTGAATCCCGAATGAATTTAGCCCCGGTTACACGGCGGGTCTTTGGTGGCATCAAGACTCGAATCCGCGACTCGACGAAAACCACCGGTCGCGAGTCCGTGACCATGACCATTTGGCTACAGTGGTCACAATTTTGTTGCGAAATGTAAGATATTCTGAATAGCGATCACAAATTTAAGTGTCGGCGGGGAGCATGAGAGTTACCAATGCAGCAGTGTTTTAAATCAGAAGTTCTCAAACTGTAATATACGCATATCACCAAGGTCACAGGAACAACTTACGGGCAATATGTGTGGAGAAACTCTGAAAAGAAAAGACCTGATCAACACAATTTTTATTAAAAAACTTCTTACATTTAATTATCACATTTACAAAAAGATATGGCGCCCAAATTTCACTTGTATGGAAATAATAAGCACAGGAGATAGTATAATGATTATCTTTCTATAATAAAAGTAACTAATATTTTATTGCAAGCTCCTAAGCAAATATGAAAATTCTTCAAAAGAAATAGTAGAAAGTGTTTTAAAATGCATCGCATATTATTTTTCTATTTTCGAATATTATTTCAATAATTTGTATTTCTTTTCAGCTATTTATGTATTGTTCTTCATCTAAAAGAATAAGAAAAGTTAGATTAGAATGATAAATTCTTTGGATTGATCTGCAAACATAAGCTTTCAATACAACAAGAACATCACAGCTTTCCTCGACCCCTCACCTTTTTCCCCTCCAAAAAATAGGGGGAAAAAACCATTTACTCATACACATGGATTTAAAAGTATACACATTTAACGATGATTAAATGGTGCAACAAACTTAAAATCACGATCAAGGGGATAGGTTGAGAATAACAATTTAAGATTCAGCCAATTAAATTTTAAATTTTATATCATAGTAGTTTCATTGCTGTATAATTTCTAGATAATTTCAAAATTAATAATTAATTCTACATCTGAATAATTAAGAAAATATTCAAATAAGAATATTAGCAGAATTCCTTCCTTAGGGGAAATTATTATGAAATGGGTTGTTAACAACGAAAACTAGAAGCTCAACAAACCGTCAAATCTATTAACTTCCAATGCTTCTAAAAAAAATGTTTTTTAAATTTTTTTCTTCACACCAGATGTAAAAGTATCAATGCACAAGAGGGCTACTCACCTGTTCATTTTGAAACTGCTTTTGCACTTTCTTTTCCGATCGCTGTATGATTTAGGGTCGTTCGCTTATGCATTTTTAATGTTATAGCTGAATGTGAATTAAATTTAAACTTCAGATACAGGAAAACGTGCTTTAGTGTTTCGAAACCAACTTTATATATTCAATGTCTTCTAAATATTCATTTAGATTTGGAATGGAATTATTTCACTCTATTTAAGGGGGGGGGGGGGAAGGGAAGACACTATTTTCTTGTTGAAAGTTGCCTTTTTTTGCGGCAGGTATTACGGGTTCGCAGACGCTGTTCCTATGCAACTGAAATAGAAAGGAATTCCCTACCGGGCCAGTTATTAGACAGCTTTATTTTATTTTTGTTAGTTTTTATTTGTGTGTGGGAGAGGAATAGCCTCAACGTCATGATGCCAATTGTACAAAATTGTTTTTCTCGATCACTTCATCCTGCAGTTCTTAGACTCATGTGTTCTCACGCAATCAATACAATTGTACTATACTTCTTTGCGATATGGCACCGAAAGTTTAACTCACAGATTCGATTTGGAAAGTTTAATCGAAAATTTGGCAATATTCTCGTACCTGGTATTTACATTAAACTAATTAGTTTTTGTTCTGAAAGAGAGACAACTGAAACTTATAATACATAAATAATATAAACTTTGTCGGATACATCTTCGACGAATTCCTTTGTTGGGTAATTCACAAAAAAGGGCTACACTGCCAGCTATTGTCTGTGTTTCAGTTTTAAAATTACACAACACAATTATGGGCAACTCAGTTGAATTGTTTTTTTTAACAAGTATATAGGGGTCATTTTAACGAATATATTATCAATCAAGAATTTAGTCTTTTAATGACCGGTTAAGAGAACATTTATAGTAAACACGTATTTTTAAAGAGTAAATATGTCAAGAAATGTGTGTATAAAATCTTTAATAAGACATATCATTTTGTTTGATTGTTACTCCAACTTCAAATACATAATAAAATAGGTTTATCCTTGAGCAACGTTATTTTCCAAGCAATGTTTTAAAAATGAAATTTGTGTACTTCAAATTTCACTGTCCATTATTTCAATTTTTTTTTTTAAAAAAAACTATCGTTTAGTAAATGAACTCGAATAAATTTCTGGAAAGTTTCTGCAATTATCTTTTATAATAATCATTTGACAGCTTTGACAAAATTCAATTATTCTAAAGTTTGGCATTTGATTCAGCAGATCTAATATGTGATAAATCATTTCTCTGATCGAATTTCAGTCAAGTGAAAAGCTTTGAATTGAAATGAAATTCGATTCAGAATAACTTTTTTTTTTATTTTGGAATCGAAAAAAGTTATTCGCGGCGAATATTATCAGATATGCTAACCACTACTCGTCTTCTATCATAGGTAGCTGATAATTTTTATTCAGTTACCATGACTATAACAGGAATAAAAATACTTAAATTTTAAGAAAAAATTTAACTATACAAGGATGTGTAAATCACTTAGAATTTTTTTCCTTTTATGTTTAGATGTCTAACATTCCAATACTCTAAGATTTATTGATTGGAATTGCATTTTTTTGGGACTTGAAGTAAATTAATTATTTAATCGTTGTGGTTAAATAAATTAATTTAAAACTATTTTCCTTGATATTGACAAAAAAAATGTCACAAAGAAACATAGATTGTTGCCTCAAGATATGCATTAATTATAATAACCTTTCGTATCATAATAGTCATAACTTAATTCTAATATTATTGTTTTCAAGAATTAAAATTTACTGGCCCAGGTACACATTTACAGATCTGTATCATACACAATTGAATAATCGTATTAATCTTCTCTTATATTATTAGAGCGTTTTTCTATTGTACAAGAACTTGAGGTAATATTTTCTTTCATACTCATCTATTTTATGAATATGAAATTTAGAGTTGTCTAATGGATCCATCATGTTTCGTTTTGATTGGATTTTAAAGAAACCATACAAGAAACCACAACACCATTCCTATCACTATTTCTATGCAAGATAAATTATTAAATGAACTAAATTTACGCGTTTAATTTATTAAAATTCCACATTGATCTTCTGATTCTAAGACAATGAAAATGAAAGCAGGAATAAAGAATTTTATGGAAACCTAAAATAAATAAAATAAGATTCCTTATACAAATGGTGGAAATATAAATCCGGAATTAGTTTCAAAGATTTATTCTGAGATAATTTCAGAGATTATTTCAGACTGTCATTAGAATCATGTTATTTAAATTTATCGTAACATGGTTGTATCCTTTCTGAAAGAAGATTGTATTCATGCATAGCACATAATTAGGTAGTTCATTAATTTACTTGTTTTTGTAAAATATCTCTACATTACATTTTTCTTTCTGGCCGCAGTAACCGAGTGATCGTGGTTGAGATATCATGGTCGTCGGCGTTATTTCCTTCGAGTCATGGATTCGAAACCTGGTGTCACTAAAGACCTGTCATGTGATGGGGCTTATGCATGTTAAATCTGTCGAGGCTCAGTGTCCATTGAGATAGCGCCCGCCGACTCAGGTGGCGACTCGTCACTTGACCGAGTCTAAAAATTATGAGGTCCGTCACCAGCAACATTCGTGTTGCTTCTGAGAATGACAAAGTATAATCAATCAATCAATCAATGAATCAACCAATCAATCAATCAATCAATGAATCAAAACCTGTTACTCCAAGATAATGATTTATTCCGTGATGTTTTTTTTTACGGAGAACAACTTATTTAATATTGTCAAACACATGCAAATGGATTTCATATATATATATAGTTTCATAAGAAATATCGAGAGATTTCTTTCCAAAATTTCACCAATTTCAGAATACGATATATATTTTACACAGATTCGTCGAATGTTTTTATTGTCACAAACGAATTTTTATTTTTGTTTTACTTTTATTTTTTTAAATTTTTTAGCAAATACCAATAAATATTACAGTCTAAATTTGGGGAAGTGGTTAGAAGCTCCTTTGAATTAACATCCAATAAAAATTACTAATAGACTGGAACCTTGAATAATTATTTTTATTACAGATAATTGAAATTTTTTTTATATTCCGAATTTTGATGGATTGGAACAAATTCAGTCATTCCTGTAAAGCTAATACCATGCAAAGATTTAAAATGGAATAGAAAGAATAGTAAAATAAATTGGTAGAATGAAAAACAATAAGTCGGTATCAAAAATTTATATCCTACCTGAGCATGGTGTCAAGTAGGTTATGAAGGTAATAAGAAATGGTTTAATATTACAAGACAAAACAGAACAAAAATTGGAAGAACTGAAATAAAAGAATGGAAGCATCAAAATTGTTTTAAGACCTTTTTAATTTCATCTCACATCCAGTCAGTTTTTTGAATGACTGACAAAAAAAATGAATTATGATAACACATCAATCTAAAAGTTGAAAGTATTAGCTTTTGTTCAAGTTTTAATTTAAAGCCCCAAAAGTTAAAGAAGAAATTTTATTTTAGAAGCAAAACACACGTTAAACGTAAGCGGAACCTATTGCATATTTTAACAACTTAGCTTCGCGTTTTAAAGTTTGGTCTTTGCATAGACGTATTCCATAATAAATGTAAATGCAATCCATTTTGAAGTTTCCGTCCACCTTCCATTTTGAATTCAGGTACGTTGTGCTAATATTATGAAATTTTTAAATAATTTTTCAAATATGAAATTTTCTATTTATGTGATTCTATAAGAAAAAAATAAGGAAGATTTTTTTTTTATATATATATCAGAGACATACCTTTCCACCAATTTTAAATATTTTTTAAATATCAGAAAATTCAAAAACAAATCATCATATAGAGATAAAAACACTTTCGAAATCGAAAGAAAAAGAGTAAACAGAAGTATAATTTACTTATATTTTTTAATTCTTTCAAGTTCATTTTACTGCACTCCAATTTGAAAAGGTAATTAAGAAATCTGTATGTTTAGTATTATTTTTATGAATTTAAACTGTCTTGTAAATGGTGGCCTTAAAAACTACAAATTAGCAACAAGACGTCTAATCAACGAAACAAATTTATTTTATAATGATTTTAAATACTTGATAATGATAATAGTAGCAACATAAAATCGGGTGTCGATCGAATTTCGCTTTAGGGTCTGAAGGCTGGAGCCAAAGTGTGAGCTTCACTTGTCTGCAAATAATTTTTTAAAAAAAGTGGTGTAGTGTGGCTGGTGTCTGACATATTAAGCAATTTTAATGGTCAATTAATCATCACGAGGTCTAATGATGGGGTGCCGGTTAAGTTTTGAGAGTTCTGTCTGGCAGAATACGCCCTGAAAAAAAAAACATGCTGAGAATGGCAGATTTGTTGATTCAAAAGGTTAAAGGATTAAGAAACTTGATGACATAAGCGAAAACTATTGGTTACCTTAAAACAAAAAGATCAGAAGAAACTTAAATGAAATTAAATGTCTTAGAATAGAATATATATAGAAGACAGAATACTGAAGATTTTAATTTAATTTAAAATACATAATATAGCTTTACTTACCTGTTTTTTGCTAGATAATTCAAACCATAAATATTTTGGATATTTATGCAAAAGACCTGAAATAAAACGATAACTGCCTTTTGTTTTGATGACTTGTCTTTTAATTGATGTATCGCGATTTTGGTTTTGGTTTTATTAACGTCGCACTAGAAGCAACACGAGGGCTATTGGAGATGGACCTCGTAATTTTGAACCACGGTCAAATGACGAGGACGACACCTGAACTGGCACTCCCCTTTTCTAACTTCCTCTCTACGCCAACGGGAGGACTTTGGGCCCCGATGCATCTCAGAGTTTGCTTTCTTGATTATAAAAATTGAAAATGATCCTTGTATTAAAATTTTTTTTGATTGTTTTTCTCTTTATTTTGTGCTATATTTATTTTTTAGATTTTGTTGGAATTTTGAGAACATTTTTCATTTGTTTTGGAAAGGGGATCCAAATGTTTTTGTAATATTTTCAAGTCTGAAAAGGGTATTTCTTGAATTGTAAATATCAAAATATGAAATATTTGTTTAAATGCTTATTTATCGACTGTTTGCATGTAAGAATTTTTGAGTGAATTCTTCAATCTATTGTAATATTGAGAAATATTGATATTTAATAAGGATTATTACTGATATAGTATTTTAGTCCTTAAATAAATAAAGTAGAAATATTATTATTGTTTGACTATTATACATATTATCTTACTTATAAATATTTAAGTTTGAGCATTTTAAGCTAGTCTTAAAAATGTTTTTGTTTAATGCTATAAAAGATGTTACACATTTAATTTGTTTATCTGAAGAGAAAACTTATTTATATCAGTGATCTATAAAAGCATTAGGGGAATGTAGTGAAACAATCAAAGAAAGAATATTCACCTTACAAAGCAGTTAATTACTTTTTTGACCCCCGATTGTCATTCGAAAATATTCTTTCAGATTGTTGAAACTATGATTTTAAATGCACTGTAATGGTTTAAATAAATAGTTATGAAATCCCAAATCAGTATCGAAATTCAGGATTTAAAATTTAAAATAAATTAAAAATCCTAATTGACTGGAAATACGTCCTGTAATTTTCATTAAATATTATTCTAGTTATTCATCCTCTTTGACACGAAAAAAAAAAATTTGGAAATAATTTACATTATATAATGCATAAACTTAAATATTCAACTTTTAACCAACTAATTTAAGTTTCTGAGCAAAAAAAGTTGTACAACCAACTTGAATGTATGTTTCAAATACATTTATCCATCAATCATATATCAGCCCATGTTCACATGTTTAATTGTTTTCTTTATGGCTGCTAAAAAAACACCCAATTTGTGCGAATTTATTGCAAAAACCTAAATAACCAACTAAAAACAGAACCGTTTGACCTTGTTTCCTTAATTTCTCACCATCGCGCGTTTCTCGAAGGATATCTTTTTCAAAGTTGCCGAATCCCTGGGATGCCTTACGTTTGGGAAGCAAAAAGAAAAAGTTGCACATAGCAGCGGCAAAAGTTAAAAATATCCTTGATTTTTAGCCGACCGGTAACTTTATTCCACTTTACACTTCCCTCTTCGGTTTCTCCATGGGTTGTGCAACCAGAAACATCTCTCTATCAGCACTCGGCAACATCTGTTTCGTCCATTTCGGCCCCCGTTCAATCTTCCACCATTTCTGACATGAACCACGCTCTAGAAGAATAAAGGGAGAAGGGGAAAAAAAGAAAGAAATATATAAAAATAATAACGGAAGAAAGAGAGAAGAATTATTTATGGGTCTCTCTTGCTGAATTCGCATCTTCGGTCCGAGACCAGGAGAAGAATAAAATCCTTCTTGCATTGTTGTTCTCTGTTGCCATTTTTTCTTCGCTACTTTTCTTGCAGACGATTTCGAAATGGACATAAAAGATGTCATATCCAACTGCTCATAATTTGTATCGTTCTATCTTTAAAATATTATAAAAAAAAGTGCAATACTTATTTTTTTTCCTTTTTTGAAAAATGTGCAAAAGATTCGGGTCATTTATTTTATTAGATAAAATGTAGAAGTTTGTTGTTGTTTTTATTTAAAGATTTCACTTCTGTGGGTACCAAAAAAAAGAAGTTTCTTTTTTTTTTTTCAGTACTGTGAAGTGCTTATATAATACGAACCTGTTTCGAATCGAGTACACTCAAATAAATGTAAATAAAGGCATATTTCACATTTTGTGTTCATAGACATCTAAAATACATTTATATTATAACGAAAAGCAGTTCTCAGAAAATTTAAAATATTAATATTATGCACAAGTGAGAGAGATATTCTAGGTATAATAATTGGACCCCCCCCGGCCCCCCCCCCTTTTCGAGTGTTATTTCATTTTGTTTGACATATAACATGGTTAGAATGACATACTGAAATTAAAACAAAATTAATTTCTCTGGTCTAAAAATCTTCATTACAATAAATATTGGTCTAAAAATCTTCATTACAATTTATATTAAATAGTCTAAAATTCGTTAATATACATTTTTTATTTTCAGAATTTAATTAAAGATCTTGTTTTATATAAAGAGCCTAAATAATCATTAAACAATTTCCGACAAACGCGCAAATATACGTCTTACACTTCAAAGCTTCCTTTTTGAAGTATTAAAAATACTCAATGAAAAGTATTTCTTAAATTACTCTTAAGCGACCATTGGACCTGAAGCCCTAGTTACTAACTAGTGTCTAAGCTTAGTGGCTAGCCCAGCGTTGGACTCGCAGTTAACTTCCCAAGGGAACTTGGTAATCCTTATCGACCCCAGAGAGAGATGAAGGGCTAATTTGACCCATGACCAGGTATCCTAGCAGGAGCCACCGGAATCGAACCTGGGTCGGCACTGTTCGCAATCAACTTTATAATGAGCCCTTCACCTTTCCGACCCCGACAGTAACATGACGTTTTCCCTCAGAAAATTATTTCTTACCTCCTACTTTAATAGATAGTAATGTAGGCCATCAATACAAACCAATAATTTTTTTTGTAGTTTTAGATTTATCGTGTATTTGACACTTTATTTGAGTATACTTTATTAAATTTTATGCAGTTGTATTAGGCTGTTTAAATGCGTTATTATAAGAGATTTACGGAAACCTGGCGTTTTCAGTAATCCAGTGGAGTTCTTGTCTGATATCTACCGTATTACCGAGAGAGTTATGTGCATGAAATTGGAGGGGAAAAAAGTCTAATTATACGTCAAAACTCTAGTTCATGCTTGTCTAAAGTGCGGCCCAAAAGCATTTAAAATGCGGCCCAAACGCAACTTATGAAAATATTTAAATTTACTCATTCAGTTGAAAAGTCTTTAAAAAGTAATTGTACTAATTTTAAATTTTTTTCGTTAGGCATGGACGAAAACACTGACGCTTCTGATACGGCACAATTGGCAATTTTTATAAGAGGAACCTATGAACATTATAATATCACGGAAGAAATGGTTGCTTTAGTGTCGTTAAAAGACACAACCAAGTCTGTAGATTTATTCGATGAAAAGGTTTTCTTTATCTATGAAAAATTTATCAGCTATCATAACCGATGGAGCCCCTGCCATGATTGGTAAAAATGGGGGTCTCGTTAAAATAGTTAATAAGGAAGCTGTCGCTGCCAGCAATACGATCTTGATGGAATATCATTGTAATATACATCAAGGTAATTTATGTGGAAAAATTTTAAAAATGGAAAATGTATTGAGCGTTGTTATAAAAACCATTATCTTTATAAGAGCAAAAGGACTTAATCATAGCCAATTTGAAGAGTTTCTTAATGTAATGGGCACTGAATTTGCAGATGTTATTTATTATACAGAAGTAAGATGGTTCAGTAAAGGGAAAATGCTCAAAAGATTTTACGATTTGGGAACTGAAATAAAAATATTTATGGAAACAAAAGGGAAACCTGTGAATGAATTTGAGGACGAAGATTGGATTTTAGATTTAGCTTTTTTAGTAGACATAACAGAACATATGAATAATTTAAAAGGGAGATTTTAAGGAAAAAATCAATTTATTAATAATATGTTCCAAAAAATTACAGCGTTTGAAAGAAAGTTGAAATTTTGGCTTAATCAAATAAAAGTAAGATTTGACACATTTCAGTACTTTGGCTGCACATAAACCTGTGATTTGCCCCAAATATGTTGCATTAATATTTGATTTAATTCAAGAGTTGGAAAGTAGATTTCAAGATTTTCGAAAAAATGAAGAGTATTTCAACATATTTTCTACTTTATTTTCTCTATAAATAAATAAATTGCCTTTAAAATCTTCAAATGGAATGCATTGAACTGCAAAGTGACATTCATCTGAAAGAAAAATTTGGGAATGTTTCTTTACTGGAGTTTTATAAAGATTACCTACCCCGCCATTAATATCCTATTTTTCATAATCAAGATTTATTAATGTCTTCAACTTTTGGCAGTATTTGTATTTGTGAACAATTATTTTCGAGAATGAAGCTTGCAAAAATCAAAAATAGGACAAGGATCACTGACAAACAACTAGAAAATGCAGTAAGAATTGCTACCTCGTCTATTAAATCTATCGATTTGCTTATTCAACAAAAGTAAATTAATCCAAATCATTAATTCGAATTTTTTCCATCTTTATGAAATCCAAACTAAATGAAACAAAACTTTTTTACAAATTTAAAATAAATACGTACTTATACATATCTAATTCAAATTTAAAAAAATATGATAAAAAGAAGTTAATTTATTTTAATAAAACTACTTAGAGTTAATTTTTATTTAAATTTGTTGAAAAAATATTGTATGTGTGGCCCGCATTTTTTTTTTTTTTTTTTTTTTTTTGAAATGTGCCCCTCAAATGGTCATAGTTTAGACACCCATGGCCTAATTATACATAATCATACATCTGCCGTAAGAAATAAAAAGATGCTAATTATGTGGTAAAATGCGTAAAAAGAAAATTCCGTATCACAACTTTCATTTTTAAGCATACGGTACCTTGCAATTTAAACCTTTATTATTTACTTTTACCAGTAAAAAAATAGTTCAAACCACAAACCAGACCAACGGATACAGATACATTTTTTCGCAGTCAATTGAAGTGAGCTTAAAAAGGAAGTTTAATTAAGTTTTATTACTTTAAATAATTGTTTTGATTAAAATTCTTACTTGTATAAATTAAATTATAAATGACTTATAATAAATTTTTGTTGAATTCTTAAAAAACTTTTGTTCACTTTATGAGTACTATTTTATCAGAGGCATTAGAGATGCAGAAATTGGGTTAAAAAAAAAAAAAAACCAAAAAAAAAAAAAATTTTTTAATATGTAACTTTAGATTTATTAGTAAAATAAAAAAAAACCCAGAAAAGTTAAGAATGGAGTTTGAATTATAAAGTTAGATAACTATAATTTCTTCAAGAAGCGTGGTAGCTGTGAATGTAGGCTTATGACACATTAAATAATTTTTTTAAAATTTCAGTCTAAAATTATCTAATTAAAAATGTTCAATATTTGCAATTTTCATTTAATATAAATGTATTTTTAATCAACAGCTTATTAGTATATAATTATAATAAAATATTAACTTGTTTTTCCATCGCCGCTATTTGCTTTATGTTTTGGAATGTAAAATCATTCAGGATTAAGGTTTTTCTTTTCTTTCATTCTTTTTTTTTTTCTAATTTCATTAAAAGATTATTTTAGAACCAAGCAATGGATATGTTCCCTTTTAAAATAAAATATTCCTCAAATATTCTAAAGGATCTTTCTTTTCATATTTTCCGACGAACATTAATTTATATAAAGTCACTTCAAAATATTATATATATAAAATATTTTATTGATTCTCACATGAGAATATTTTAATTGACAAATATTTTATAGTATGATTTATTAACTAACTTTGGATTCTACATTACCTAATGAAGATATACTATATGGTTGTTATGGTAATTTTACATAATTTTTTTAAAAACAAGTTATTAATCTACTTAATCTTCTACATTCGAATTGCTTTTGTCAATGATTGGATAGAATCGAAATTTTAGGAATGAAATTACATTTTATTTCAAATGTTAATAAAAATTATTTACATTGTTATTAACATTGTTAATAACAATTAAAATAATTTTTAAAAAATGTTAATAAAAATTATTTTTTATTCATTTCTATTCCTTATTGATAAAAAGTGATGTAATTATAATGTTTTAATACGTATTCATAAAATGTATCCTATTTCCCGAATTATTTAAATTACCCTTGGTAAACGATTTTCTTATTTTTTTGTAGGACTACGCAGAAACCACCATGAATGAATTGTTAGGTTGGTATGGCTATGACAAGTTTGATACGAGAGGACTTAATCTGAAACATCTTAACCAAACCTTCCCCACGTCATCTTCATCATCGAGCCCCATGCGTCATGACGAGGACTTCTCTGAGGACGACACGGGCCTATCCCGGTCTCCTCAACCCGATTCTGGTAAGTGATGATGATTTAATCTCACATATTATCTAACCATAAATATTTTAATCATTCTTTGAAGGAAAAAAAGGATTATATTTGATTCACTTTTAACATTTTCTTGCAAAGAAAGGTCTTGGAAAAGGCGTATGTGTGTGACACTCTGTGTGTCGCACACACAGAGTGTCCCTGAATTCATGGACTAAACGGTAATGGATGATGTGATTGTTCATTAATGTCGCACTGAGAAGCAACACGAGCTCTACTGGCAACGTGATCTACTACCATCTTGATCTACCTCGATCAAGTGGCGAGGATGAAACCTGAGCTAACGCCTCCCTCGCCTAAGCTTCCACACCACACCAATGGAAGGGTTTGGAACCCCAATCAGATTTAACGTGCATTAGCCCGACTTCAATGCGGGTCTTTCTTGGTATCAGGGCTCAAAACAACAACTCGATGGAAATAACGCCGACCGAATTCGCACCTACTGCCACATTAAGAGAAGATCAAATACATATAATGAAGCCTCTATTGTATAGTAACGTGAGTTTAAACTGAAAAGTATTGGCACGAAAACAAGAAATACTAAGAATTTTTTTTAAAAAAACATTTTTTTATTTACATTAATAATTACAGTAAGTGCTCAAATGTGCCATCACCTCCATTAATACAGGTATAGCAGCGTCTAATAACAGGCGTACACTTTTGAAGTTACCAAGCGATTAAGTCCTCATCAAAGTGAATCGGAGTCTCGTAGATGATTGTCTTGAGGTGTCCATATTACAAAAAAAATCAATACTTATTAATCGAGTGAACGTGTTCACCAGTTAACAAAGCGATGATTCATATCGTTCAATCTATTGGAGTGGCATTGAGATAATTGCGCACATGAATGTCGAAATGGATTGGAGCCCCGTAGTGCTGAAACCATGTAGAATTTGGAACATTTTCAAATAATTTTGGTAATGCCTCTTCCAGAAAGATACGATACGCCGTAGCATTGAATCGATGTGGTAACAAATATGAGCCAATAATGAAATCATTCACAATACTTGCCCGCACAATATTCGCCTATCATAGCATCGACACGTCCAGGGCTTTATCCCTCTTAATGGTCGAACGTTTCAATATTTAATTATTAAATCAATCTTATCATTTTTAGCAAGTCTTTCCCACTTATGATTCTAAACAAGTCTTTCACACTGATATAAATAAGAAAGTTTTTTTACCCTTTCATTGCCTCGGTATTTCTTGTTTTCCACCAACACTTTTCGTTTCCGATCTCACTGCATAAAAAAACGCCTTTTATTTTTTTTTTTTATGAAAAATGAACATTCTCTTAAAGTTTGGCCCATGAGTTCAGGTACATCCAATATTATGTATTAATTTCTACAATTTTTTTTTTAATTTTTTTTTTTTTTCAAATCCGTTTTTTTCTCCTTCATTATGACATCAAAAATGATTGCGCTTACATTTTCCATCAAACTTACAAACCTAGAGCTTTAAGTCTTTAGGGATTAAAAGTCTGTTAATTCTAACTGAATGAACTTTTACGCAACTTGCTCTTCGAGAGTTAAATATTTAATTATTATTAGTGATTAATGATTGAAAGACTTTTGGTATCTATCGGAATTTCTTATTATCCAGAATAAAGTCTTTTAACGAAATTAATTAAAATTTGTTAAGTTAATTTTTCAATTTTGGTTAACAATGGAAAGTGAAATATTAAATAACTACATTTTGTTTAAACTTTATAAAAACTTAATACCGTCTAATATAGTTCGCAAAAACAAGTATCATAAATTTCTACAAAAATTTATGGTGTTTGTGTTCTAATCTGTTTGTATAGTGTACGTTCTAAGTACCTTTAATTAATTAAGTACCTTTATTAATTAACCTTTCCAACTTGTCACTATTGTGAATTTTATATCATAAGTATTTTAAACACAATAATATGCTTAAATGTTCTTTTTAGATAAACTTATTTATTCATTCGCACCTAAAATCGGACAAGTGTCATGGTGACCTCATACAATCTTTTACTGCTAGCAGTCCGATTCTGACGCCACGTGGCTAATTCTTAATTCCTTCACCCTTGCTTCCGTTTGCACGTAGCATAAAAGATAACAGGTTGTATATCCGCTTCACTTATGGCTAGGCTGTCAATTCTAGATATTTTCCCATGTTTTGTCTTCAAGCGTGTAATTACCACCTTTGATGTTGTGCGAATAATTACGAGATTTTTTTTTTCTTTACTTCAGTTTATTTTTGAGTTTGATCCATCTGTTTCAAGAACGAACACTTTTCATGCATCTTGCTTGCATTATTTTACTTACAATTGAAAATTTATTCATATTATTCAATGGCAATGGCGCTTAAGAAAATATATCGAGTAAAAAAAATAAGAGGAAGAGAGAAAAACTTAGAGAGAAATCAGCTTGTAAAAAAAGGGTTTTTTAAGCCGAGAAATCTATAATGATGATATCATATATAATAAAAGTGGAAATTCCAACTCTTAATACATTATAAACGAAATAAAACATGCAAATTTATACTAACAAATTTCTTATTATTTTGCAATTAGGACTCTGTGTACGGAAAGTTTTTGAAAAATTTGAACATTCAAAACATCCCGAAATAAGGTTAATGTGCGTATTTTTTTAAAGGGGTGGGGAGGAAATCATGTAATGTTTTAACTATTTTGATATTCGAACAACTCATTAATAATAATTGTAAAAACACGTAAATTATTCTTTTAAGCACACTTAACGGAACAATTCGAGGAACACTCCAAAGCGTTCAGATATCACGAAATACAACATCTCTTAATAGTAATATAATGTCCTATGCAAAATTTTGCAAAGAATAGATTTAGTCATTAATGGCGCTAATTTTTTAAAGTAATTATTAAAGTGTTCAATTAAATATGAGAATTAAAACCAAACGTAAAATAATAAAGCCTTAAATGGAGCATATTTTAAACAAAATGTAATTATTTCTGCCATTAAATGAAAACAAGTCGCGTACATTTAACATTTTATTTTGGAAAATGGTCAATGACGCCATTTTGAAACAATAGCCCCAGCGCTGATTAAAAATATTGTTGAAGTTATGCATAGAAATGATCCGATTGATATTTTCAGAAAAATTGCGGTGAATTCGAAACGACAAACATTGCAGCAATGTGATATGATGTTGAAGCATAAAATAACCAATTGGAATCGTTTATTGAAAATTGTGTATCTAAATTACGTATCTTACGTATCTATTGTATCTAGACGTAAATAAAAACAATTTGTCTTCCACACATTATTTTATTCATTAATTTATTATAATTAAATCTATGTTTTTTTAATCACGTAGTAATAATTCATATACGTTATTTAATCCGTATAACTTAACATGAACGAAGCTCTGCAGTTACAAATGAATAATTTCAAGATATAAATGGTTTTTTTTTTTTTTTTTTTTTGTGAAAATAGGGATCAGAATGCAAACTATTATAGACTCAACGCATCGAAAGATGTACGAAGAATTTCTAAGTTACTTAATGAGAAAACATTTCTTGGTTTAAAACAATGAAATAAGATACGTGATCATTATATTAATATCTACGTTGAAAAAAATAAATCTAATTTTTATGTGACGTCACGAAAATGAAATAGTCAAAGAATGTCCTCACTGAACTACTATTCATGGAAAAGTCTGCAAATTTCTTATATTTAAATCAAACCGGACGTTTATTAAGCAATTTAAAAAGAAGATTTTTTTTTTGTCTGCATCCGTATTTTATCGCCTCAAGGCAGCTATCTGCCGGCAAATTTAAACAATGATAAAAAAAAATTATATAGTTCCGTTTTGCAACCTGCTTTGATTCAGAGGTCATATTTGCTTTCTATTTTACGTATAATGAATGGCATCTAGTTTGTTGCAGTTAATTTAATTGAAAAATTACTTTTTGCCCAGAAACAGAAATTCAAATTGACCAGCAAAACTTGTTAAATGCTGAAGCAATAATTTCAAATAATACATTTTTACAGATCGTTCATAGTCAATTATAACCAAAAGCATGTTTCATAATCAGGATCAAGGTTTTGATTATAGTTAATTTTTTGGATTAAAAAACAAGAACTATTGGTAACTTGTATAAGAACCTTAAAATTAGAAATAAACAAATGCAAACTTAACTCTTAAAACTAGAAATAAACAATGATCATTTTTCAATTTTTATGAAGGCGTGCTATTTCTTAACTTGATTAGATATAATTAAATATAATTTATTTTCCTTACAGAAAGTCTCTATTTGAACATTTTTAGTGAATACGTTGATTTATTACAGAAATGTAAACATATGATGTACTTTCTATACTACTTAAAATGTTTTCAAATGGCTCAAATCTCAATTTTTCTATTTTTTTAAATAATTTTCAGCAATTTTCGGGGCCTTATTCCTGTTTCACAATGCATATTTTTTATGTGTAATTTAATTCTAAAACTTATTATTTTTTTTAAATATTTTCTGGTTAGATTTTATGTATCTCGGTAATTCATTCCTTTTATTGATTCTATAATTTATATTCATCATTGCCATAAACTTAGCAGGGGTGCTATCTGGAAGAAGAAACTCCTCGCCTACATACATCATCACAAAATCAACTCTAATACAGTATTTATTTTTGAAATTCAGCACGCCCTCCGCGAATTACTGGGTGGAGAGTTCCGAAACATCACCATTTTTGCCAAAGCAGTACGTCTACAAAATTCTTGCAACTGTCAGAAGATTCTGAAGCAGCGGAAAACCAGCCTGTTGATTCCTGAGGGTCCTACATAATTGACGCGCAAAAGCCAGACAAGCAGTCACACGGCGGAACATCAACCTTAAAAGAAGAATAAAAAGAAGAGGGGGGAAATAAATAAATAAAAAGGAAGAAGAATGCTGTTGGAACCATTCTCTATAATCTGAGAAATAAAAAGTACAAGAAGATGAAAATGGAACCGGCGGGGGCCCCGAAACCTGGAAGGATAATAGAAGGCGCTTCATTGATGGAAAAGATGAAAGCACCATGCTTGATGGTGGCAAGACTTCTGACAGCAGGGCATCTGAAGAGACGAGTGGTTGCATTGTCATCAGGATTTTCGGTTCGACCGTGATTAAGGTAATATTGGAAAGAAAATTCTTCACTGAATTGCTGCGAAGGAGCTGCGTAACAACGGGAGGTGCCAAAACTTCGCTTCAGCTGTAATTACGGATGTTTCTTTGGTTTTTTGGTATTTTTATTTTATTGCAGACTGGGGAGGGAAAGTCTCTCTCTTTCTATCGATGGGGGTACCGACGGATATTGCGTCTGTTTACGACGAGATCTGATTGGAAGCACATGAAGGGCTTCATTTAACTCGGAACAATACTGAGTTTTAGATTTGCAGTCGATTCTCTTTCTTTCCCATTACCTTTGGCGAGTTTTTAAGTTCGTGAGAAAGAGAAGCTGGAAATGGAGTCGGGAGTGTTTTGAACCGGAAGAAAAGTGATTGTAATGAAATCAAGAAACTTTTGTAGTTTATTTCTTCGTGTCTAAAATTTAATTTGTATCTTAGTCCTTTCGAATAGATTACATCTTGTAAGTAATTTACGAATTTCTTTTCCCCAGAATTATGTTTCCTGCCTTTGAGACAGATGAATAGAAAATTAATTATAGACTCAGAAATGACTTGACAATAGAATGATGAAAGTAAACGCAAAAAGTACAATTAAAATCAGGAGTTCATTTCAGTGTTAAAAAGACTACTTTGAAAATAGCATTGCGAAGAATGCAAAAAAATTGTGAATGACTTACAAAATCATTACTTCTAATTTAATGACAAATAAAAACTGTCCATGAAAACTTTTCAATGTTTGTCATTGTCATAAAACGAGTTTTAATATAAAATTATATGAAAAAAAATAAAACTTTATGCATACCAAGAATTTAATATTGAATAAAAATTGTCTGTAAAAACATTCGAATGTTTGTCATTGTTACAAAATGACATTTAATGCAAAATTATTTGAAAAAAATAAAATTTCATGCACACAATGAATATAAAATTCACAAAAACATTAGATATGCATATAACATATTTTTAGTTTTGCGTAAGAAACGAGTTTACACATAAATGTGAACAAAGCTTCTTCATGCCAAATAAAATTAATTTCCTGTCACTGATTTTTCAATTGAATGCAAAGCTAAATCTATTCCAAATCAACCACGAATAGTTGAAAAATTGTTTTAGTTATTCTAAGATGACCATTTTTCTTACACTGAAAAGGAGGACGAAGAAATTTAAGAAAAAAGTACAGCTTAAATAAATGAAACATTTTATTAATTCAAACAAAAATACACTAATGCTTCTTACATCCCTTTTAATTATTTAATTAAATGAATATTTTCCCATTGAATGAATATTTTTGGTCAATATATCATTTTCTAAGAATGTATTAGAAATTTAGGAGCAAGAAATATCCTTCATATTGAATTTTACGTTGAGTGCTGCAAATACAGTATCAACATTCAATCTTGATTTCTCACTTGTCCAAAAATCATTACCATTTGAAAAAACTCTTTCAACTGCTGCATTTGTTCCAGGGCAGAACAACGAAAATTCAACAAGAATAACTAAATTTTCATATGTCTGTGTGTTTATTTTTGAAATGGTTAAATATTTCCACTAATCTTTTATCAATTTCAACATATTGATTTTCTCATTGTCTTAATTTATCAGAATTTAAATATATATCCAGTCTTCTATTTTCTTCAAACAGACAATTGTCATCGATTTTAATATCAGGCATTTCTTTCGATAAAAACTCAACACAATTTTTAATGTCTGCCCAATTTACTTGCGACGAAGTCAAAAAACACCATTGGAAACTGTTATTTCCTATGATATTTTGTTTCAGACCTTTCTTCCACATATTGGAAAGATGTTTGGTAAAAATTATGCACTTCTCTGGTTGACTTTTCCATTATGCCCAGACCTGATTCGTCTATGTTTGACAATTTTCTTTTTATTATTAAAGGAATAAATTTTCCTTCAAACGTGATTTATATTGAAGGACAAAATCGTTCAAAATAAGACTAACTTCTGTAGCTTAAATATGTTCACCTTCAATCTTTTGAATTGTTTTGTGGAAAATAGATGCCTAATTATGTACAAAATATATTAATAACTCCAATGATTCACAACTGAAAAAAAGATTCCAGAATTTTTGGATATTTGTCTAAAAACTTAGAAAATATAAACGGAGAGGCTCAAATAATTGTAAAACATGCTCTAGTAGGTATTAGAGAGAGCCATCTAACTTTTGAATATCTTAAAAGTTTTTCGTATTCAACATTTGCGTAACAAATTGGCTCGGCATCTCTGAATACAGAGATTAACAGATTAGTTTTAAATTGTAGAAAAGGAGGACAGAAAGGTGGACACTTTTCGAGAAAGGACAGACCATACCAAAGGACTGTCCTCCTGGAGGAAAAAGATTGGTCACCTTAGTTATACACACATTTATAGTTATAAAATTTCTTAATGCAAGTCAATCAAACAAAAAGAAAATAAAAAGATATCAAATAAGTACAAGAGAAAAATCTTTCGTTCAATGCATGTTAAATCTTGAGTAAATAGTTAAGTTATTAAATCATTAATATTTATTGAATTTATCTACACTGAATTTGACTAAAAATTAATAAAACTCTTTTATTATTATTATTATTATTAATAATAATAATAATATATATATATATATATATATTGAAGAACGGGCAGCACACTGTGTTAGCATCAAGACTTGCACTTCTTTTTTATGAACAATAATGCGGGGCCACACTCTTCTTGTCTCACATTGGTCATGATTTTCTTGAAGAAGAGTATAATTGCCGTAAGGACTGCCCCACAAAATTTCCGGATATCAATCCTGTAGAATATGTTTGGGATGCTCTAGGAAGAGCCATTGTAGGCCGTCAGCCTCCCCCCCACCGCCATACACACACACACATTGATTGATTTTACATAACTAAGGAAATGTAATAAAATTTATTTATAAAACCTATATACGAAGAAAATCAATATAACAATTGATAAATTTTTAAAGTAATAAACCAACTAAAAATAGTTGAGTTAAAAACATTTAAGAAATCGTAAAAAAAGAGATAAATTTTAAAATTTTTTAAAATTTAACAAGTTTGAAATTTATAATTGTAAAAATATTGAGAGGAACACTATAAAAAAGGATTAAATAATGTATGCAAAAACAAATGGACAATTTATATACTAAAAATATGTAAATACATACATATATGTACTCTCGTGCATATACATATCCATACACATACATATAGACATAAAAAATATTTTTAAATTTATCTTAATCATTTTTAAATATTTATTAATAAAATTAATTGGAAAATGTGTATTAATACAAGTTGTGATAAACTTCGTATAACTGTTATTTTTTTAGTTTATTACAAATTTTTGAATCATTGTTTCTCATAATTTTTTAAATATAATATTTCTATAAATAGATATATATAAACAGCTGCTCCAGAAAGGCACCCCATTAATATGAAATTTAAAATTGTCTCTTTTGTTAAAAATATGATTACAAAAAATTTTCTGTAATTTTCAATTGTATGTCAAAATATTCTATTTCATATTTCCTATTATTAGTTTAAATTCGATTTAAATACGAAAGATGGGTTTGGTTTATCTTCAGAAGGATTATTATAATTAAAAACAAATAGATCCTCAATTTATCTATATATATATAACAAATATTCTCTATCAATATAACTATGTTCATAATAATCTAAATAAATATTCCTCAAATTATTACTTGCATATCCACCTTGAGGAATATCCTTAGTTTGTTTAAATTTTTTATCTTAATATTAAATATGGATTTCACTAAGTACAATATTAACTAAAGATTTTAATTTCTCATAAGAAATAATTTTATAAATATTAAAATCTTTATATATAGTTAATAATATCTTAACTATATCATCTATATATCTATCGTTTTCAAAAGGTCTTCAAAGTCATAACTATGAATAGTAAATAAATCTTTGTCTCTTATTTTCTTAGTAATATCCAAACTATTTTAATAATAGAAATTTTATTAACTTTATGACTAGTATGTTGTAGGAGTTTTTTGTAATAATTTACTTAATTTTGTGATGTATCATAATCATTAGTGACTGTTCTAAATATAATGGGGTCTATGGAATTTAGAAGCATTGAAGACCTGAGCAAATCTACTTTTATTAATTTGTAATACTATTTTTACATAGAGCTGTAATTCTATTATTATTTCTAGATCATTATAAAATTATTTTCTATAAATAAGCATTTTTATCCTATATGCTTACGAATAACTAAATTGTAATAATATTTGCAATTAATAACTTATATTTTATTTATTTTATTCCGTTCTTTTAATTAAAAATTTATAATCTAAATAACTGTATAAATGTAGTATTTATACTCATTAAAGGCTTTATCTGAGAAAATATACTTAATAGCAAGATAATTAATAAAACTATTAACTTCATAAAGAATCCTTCTTTCATTGATATAAATACCAATAGAAATCATAATCTAAAACCTGTTCTCTGCTTCATACTATCTCTCAAGACCCTATTTTACCATGTGCAAATCTCCAGTGTATATATATATATATATATAACTTAATTTTTTCTTTTTGTATCATCTTGATATTATGAATTTAGGATGTTATTTTCGTTAATGTTATTTTTCCTGTTCGGAAAAAAGTTTGGTACCAATAAAACATTTTTTATCTAGTATTAAATCTGCCTTAAGCTGGATGTAGAACTTAAAATGATATATTTCATTTCCTTTATGGTTTTTCTTCCTGATTATCAATGATTCTTCAAGCTTCGGTTTGTACTTTTGCATGAGTATGGTTTTATCTTTTGACCATCATTTATAGATTTAGTAAACTTGAGGTGCATTTGCCTCTTATTAAATTGTTTTGTAATATTTTTCTATTTCTCGTGTTTATGTGTTTTTAGGTCTACAAAAATAACCTTTTTTTCGCAACAAAAGTTATTTTCTTTAGTTTTAATGTTTGCCTCTATAACTATTATTAATTAATTATTCCTTTATATTTTGGATTTATTATATATATAGAGAGAGACGTTTGTCTTCTTTATTTTACATTTTAATCTTACTTTTATTGGATTATATGTTTTTACTACAAATTTATATATATATTTGTAATAACAGCAATTTCTATTAGTTTTAATTTAACTGTTTAAATTTGGTTAATTTAATTTTTGATATAGTTTTGTAATTATATATACATAAGAATTCAAGATATAATTTTTCCTTTCATTCAAAATCCTTTATTTCCTTTTTTGATAATTAAGTAGGAATTCAATTACGAAAAGCAATTTTAAAAAAAAACTTACATTTGAAATTCTAATATAAATTTTAGAAATTGGAAATAAAGTACATGTGAAAAAAATTTCGTTTAATTCTAAATTCGCCAAATATGCTTGAAATTAAATTACATTTTCCCTTAAAATTTCATGTGAGCTGAATTTCTTTTGAAATCATTCTTACTTGTATATTTCTGGCTGTTACAGAATCTTATAAATAGAAGTCTGACATAATTGGAGCCTAAAAGCGTTGGTATCCAATTCAAATGAATAATAATTGAATAACATAAATGTCGGATGATAAAAAAAATACAATAGATTTTATTAAGTTAAGTTGTTACCAAAAATAATGTCATCAAAAATTATTTTGAAACTTCTTTTTTAAAAAAATGGGTGCCAATTGTATTTTATATTTAATGGATTATTAAAAATGTATAAAATTTTGATTTTTTTAACACGTTTTCTCATAATTTTTTAGCAATGTGTCTTCGCTCCATTTCTTAGATTTTCTGTTGTATATTTTCTCTAGAAATGAATATTTATACCTATATAGAAATATATCTATTTTAAATATGTATCCGTTCTTCATTAGTTTTCTTTTTCTTTTTCAAGGTATTTACCCCACAAACTGTCTTTTATTTCGAAATTGAAAATAAAGATTTCCATTCTTTTATAATTGTTTGGCTTCTACAGTGACCTTCTTCCTTTTCTTCAATTTGCTACCTCTCAGTCTCGATCACAGATGTTTGATTCATCGATGACATTAATTATTAGAAATAGGGGGGGGCCCCCCCCCCCTTTTTTTTTTCTATTTTCCCTCGACCTCTTTAGAGAAATGAAATTTAGACTGTCTTTCAAAGATAGATTGAGAGAACGCCTTATCTATTTTTGAGTTCTTTTATTGCGACTAATCATAAGATATGTAAAACAACCATAGTTTGATATATTATGCTATGGTGACAGTTAAGGAGAAAAGTTAATATACATTTTGTTCCATATCAAGTAGAGATTTTGAACCAAAAGTATAAAAGGGAAACCTTAAGAAAGTATTTAGAGGGTTGGTGAATTTAAATATGAGAAAAAGAAATATTTCATAATCTAATCCACATACTACCTTTATGTCTAGAGAATATCTTATTTTGTGCCTTTTTCTTTCATAAATGTTTTTAATAAATAATACAAGTAATATTTGTTATCACGAATAGAAGTCACAGATAATTTCATATCACATTAGAGAGTTGTTGCTTACTTAGCAAAAACTCTTATACATCAACAGTGCCTTTGAGATCAAGGCAGATCTTAGTTAATAGATATGCAGTTAGATCGCAGTTCTGCAATATATAAACATTGATGGAATGTAACTGGCAAACTATGGGATGCTTCATCAGTAATAATTATTCAGCCTCCAAATGGCGAATCTGTAATTTCTCGCAATAATCTCCAATTGACTGCCGAATTTAAAAGACTCAAGTTATTTTACATTAAGTCCTATAAGTATTCCTTTCTTTCCTGTAGTATGGTACTAATTAATAAAATTCGAAGGGAAATTTTTTTCGCATTAAATGAGCGACGTTGGGCTATTTGCGATTTTCTCTTCCCTCAACTCAGGAATTTAATGGTAATCTGAATTGCATAACATTACAGTTTCTTCCATACCAAAATGAAACGTGATTGGTTAAATTGCATGAAGGTAAGAAGTGCAATGAATTGAAGTTAGAGATAGTGATATATAAATTAAATAGATTTGAAAGAAAGAGAAGGGTGACAAAAGGTAACAGCAGGCTGATAGATATTGATAAATTGGATTGAAACATCATAATTAATCTTTTGGATTGTAGTAGCTCTCAGTCTAAGAGTTTAAATATGAATCTGCTGTTAGTGAGAAGGGCATAAATCAGAACGAGGGATTTGGTAAGCTAAGACTTTGTTATTAGATTATAATCTAGGATTGACGAGTTAAATAGGATTCAATAGAGAGAGTAACATTCAATATATATATATTCTTAAGTGGTTAGTAAAATATATTGCCTTGCTCCAGCGTATCTTCAATTAGAGTCTAGTAATTATTGACTTTTTAATTAGATTGAAAAAGGACGGTAGAATTAAATATTGCAGGAAGGACGTCACAAATGCATGCAAGTTTTAAAACTATTGAGACAAGAAGAAAAAAAACGAGTATTAAAGCTTGATTTTTTAATTTTTCAAATATGTAGCGATCAGTTTCCCTACTTACATTTATTTAATCCATAAATGTCACTCACAACTCAATCGCCAAGTAAATAGTCAAATGAGCAGAAAGTCAAATCTTTAACAATATTTATTATTCTCTTGACAGAACACTCAAAATACTTACTATAACGTCTGTGGATTAATCCCTATATACGTCCAAATGTAAATATTAATATTACGAAGACATTTAACTGTCTCTGACTAATGGGGTCCGAGTCAGTAGTAGAACTTGTACTAGTACCCAAATCAACGTCAAATAACAGATCCTTGATTCAAACTATCACCTAATCCTATCGCTTTATTCTTGTCTCCAGCACAAGTCAGTCTAGATTCTTTGCGATAAGCTTTCAATGACTCAAAATATCCCAAATGCTTACGATTAAATGCTCCAAGGTTTGTAAATACACTTTCGCATCAATTCTATTCACTATACTTCAGAATATTTATTTCTACTTACTAAGTCACGGTTTATTTACAAGAAGAAGACTATATCTTGTAATATATATTGAAATTGACTAAGTTTAGAGAGCGAGCGTTAGTAGATTCGAGAGAGAGCGTTCTTACTTATTCTTTGGAAATTATTAAAATATTTTACCTTGCTCTTACGTATCTTCAATTAGAGTTGTGAACTTATTGGTTATTTAATTTGACTAAGATTGGCTGTAGAGCACAAAAAGAAAAAAATAAGTGGCAATATGAGCAGAATCAGAACAGGTACTCAAAATTTACTATTGCTTTAATTGTAGTGGACCCTCAAGTAGCATCTCTTGATGACATATAGAATAATGAAAATAAATTGGAAAAAAAAAAAAAAGCGAAGTGCTTTCCCTTGCAAAAATGACATACATTTTCAGAAGGTCCGCCCTGAAAACACGCGAGGTTCTGCATGAACTCGAAGCCGCAAATTTCCCATCCTCGTCTTCTGCGGTAATTTATCATCTTAATTAAAACGGAGATAAGAGACCCTTTCCTTACAGATGAGTGGCTTCGAGCTAAATGTAATTTAGTAAAGTCTCAGTTATGAAATTTTATTTCATTTTAAACGAGTGTAGGCTCTTGTATCCTGGGTGATAAATTCAACTCCAAGTACAGACAGATAAATTTTTCACCTTCTATACTATATGTAGGTATAGAAATAATCTGTGTCCCAGCAATTTGCTTTAGAAGCATGAATACAATTCCTTACCATTTGTATCATAATTTCTTTTATAAATTTATTTTTAGTCATTGCTGCAATATCAATGGTATGCTTAATTTTAGTCAGAATTTTAGGATATTCTTTGACGTACTTCGATTACCCGACTTGTCTGTCATCCTAAATATTAATTTAATCGCAAATCTAAAGTTCAACTTAATTCCAAGCGCAGATGAAGTAAATAAAATAGGCACACACGCACAGTTCGGGAATCTAGCTTAATACTTTTCAAAATATTATTTAAACGAAAAATTAATTATATATCAAATTATATAAAATTTAATTATATAAAATTAATTAATATCAAAAATTAATTTCAAAATATTATTCAAAATATTATTACAAAATATTTTTTCAAAATATTATATTTTCAAAATTTTATTTTTAATTTTCAAAATATTATATATACGCAGTAAGCTCAAGCTTCCATATATTCGAGACCTTCACACTAGCAATTTTCCTATTATCCTCGAATCTTTCTATCTCTCAAATTCAGCATTATAGACACACACACACACACACACACACATATATATATATGTGTGTGTGAATGTGTGTATAACACATTAGCTGGTAAGTTCCCGGTCTGACTAATAGATGGCACCCCAAATACAGAATTAATATATTTTTTTTTTTAGTAAATACTAACTTTCAAAAGGTAGCTGTAAAAATTTAATCATGATCTGACGTTTGGTTCAAAAGTTACAGAGGCTTTAGTAAAACAATTTTTTTTTTATTTTCAAAAAAATGGAGGGGGGGGGGGGGGAAGATTTTGTTGTGTTAATAAAACATTACTTTTTGATGAGAAAAGCACCATTGAAACGAAAGCATTACTTGATAGGTGCTATTCGGAATTTTCACCAGGAAAAATGACCATTATTGGCTGGTTTGCTGAATTTAAACGTGGTCGTACGAACACCGATGATGCGTTACGCTCTGATAGCCTAAAAGAGGTGGTTATGCCGGAAAATATCAAAAAAAAGTTTCCAAAATTGTTTTAACAAACCATAAAGTGAAGTTGCAGAAGGACACTCTAAAATTTAGAGTCTAAATACTTCAAAGAAACGTGTAGGCTTTATTTCGTATGAACATTTGTCTATGAGAAAGCTGTTTTCGTAGTGGGTGCCGCGTGTGCTAACAGTAGACCAAAAACAACAACGAGTCGATGATTCCGAGCTCTGTTTGAAATTGTTTCGGCAAAATAAAACTTTTTGTGTCGATACGTCGGTACGTAAAGAACGAAATTTGGATCCACCATTATACGCCAGTCAAATCGGCAATCAGTTGAGTAGGCAGCAGCCGGTGAACCTCGCTCAAAGCGGTCAAAAGCAAAACAGAGTGCTGGTAAAGTTATGGCTTCCGTATTTTGGGATGCGTATGGTATTTTGTAATTTGTTTATCGATTACCATGAAATAGGCAAGACAGTCAATAGCAATCGCTACATGACCTAACTGGATCATTTGAATGAGAAAATTTCGAAGAAATGGCCCCATATGTAAAGAAAGTGATATTTAACCAAGACAATGCACAGCGTTACAACTCTTTGGCTACGATGGCAAAATTGCATGAATTACACTTCGAATTGCTTCCACACCTACCCTATTCTCCAGATTTGACCCTTAGCGACTATTACCTGTTCGCAAAACTAAAAAAAAATACTCGCCGGAAAGAGATTAGGTTCTAATGCGGAGGTGATCGCCGAAAAAACTCCTAGTAGCAATTCTATTTTAAGGCTAAGATAAATCGTTCAAGAAAGGTATCGAAATGTTAGAGAAGCGCTGGAATGATCGTATCGCTCTTGAGGGAGACAATGCTGATGAATAAAATTGAATTTGACTGAAAAAGTTGTGTTTTCTTCTTTAGACCGGGATATATATATATATATATATATATATATATATATATATATATATATATATATATATATATACAGGGGGGGGACAAAAATATGGAAACACCTTGTAAAATGCATGTTTGAAAAGAAAGATTGATTTTAATGAAATATGTAGGTGGCGCTGGCGTTTTTGACTACTAACGCCACCTATACAACTTCGTAAATGTGCTAAACAGTTCAGTTGTTGTCGGAGTACTGTTATGTGAGGTTGTCATTGCATTATGTCAGAGTTAACAGACTTCGAACGTGGGCAAATTGTTGGAGCACGTATGGTAGGTGCTTCCGTAAGCAAGGTAGCCGAGGTGTTTAGTGTTTCAAGAGGTACTGTATCGAAGATTTATTCCGCATATTTGAAAAGCGGAAAAACATCATCTGCTAAATCACAGCGCGGACGAAAGTGTGGGCTGAGTGATCGTGACAGACGATCATTAAGGGCAATTGTGACGAAAAATAAGAAGACCACAGCTGCAAAAGTTACTGCTGAAATGAATGTTGTGTTACAGAACCCTGTGAGTACCAAAACAATTAGAAGGGAGCTTCATAAACAGGGAATTTCTGGCCGTGCTGCAATTGAGAAGCCACTCATCAGTGATGCTAATGCCCGTAACAGGAAAAGGTGGTGTTTATGTCATAAAGCCTGGACTATAGGGCAGTGGAAGCGTGTAATATGGTCTGACGAGTCTTCTTTCACATTGTTTCCCACTTCTGGCCGAGTTTACGTCTGGAGAACACCATCTCAAGCCTATAATACTGACTGCTTATTGCCAAGAGTGAAACATGGCGGGAGTTCTGTTATGGTTTGGGCATCCATATCGTGGTTCTCTGCTGGCCCCATGATAACTGTGTCAGGGCACATGACTGCCAAGACTTATGTGAACATTTTGGCAGATCAAGTTCATCCCATGGTACAAACTTTGTTCCCCGATGGTGATGGTGTCTTCCAAGACTACAAAGCCCCTGTTCACACAGCTCACATTGTCCAGGACTGGTTTTCTGAGCACGAGGAGGATTTGTCCCATCTCCCCTGGCCACCACAGTCACCAGACCTGAATATTATCGAACCTTTGTGGTCTACATTGGAACGGAAAGTGCGTTTTCGTTATCCACTGCCAACATCGTTATCTGAACTTGCCACCGTTTTGCAGGATGAATGGTATAATATTCCCTTGGCACACATACAGGAACTGTATTTATCCATTCCGAGAAGACTGCAAGCAGTTTTGGATGCCAACGGGTTTCCTACACCATATTAAGCAAAGAAACATGTTTTTTAAAAGGTGTTTCCATATTTTTGTCCAACCCCTGTATATATATATATATATGATTTGTGAGTTTAAGCATATCCTATTTGATTCGTGAGTCAAGCGCCCTAAATAAAAATAAATCACAACTTACGTTGTCTTTAAGCGTATGAAATGATTAGTTAAAAATCTGCTCGAGCCTGCGAGGCCCATCACGCGGAATTTTTACTTCCACAAAATGATTAAAAACTTTTAAATGTACGGTTTATCCTAAGTGAATGAGTTTTCAAGCTGAGAAAAACACTATTCTTAAGCGTTAATGTTATGCAAAACAATATCTGCCTTGACATCATAGGTGGCCGAATCATTAGCTCTAGTTTGCTATATTTAGTGTATGTTATTTAATTTGGTAAAAAAATCGCATGCTTAAAATACTTCTTTCATTATATTGATAATAAAAAAAATTTAAATTAACTATAAAAAAGAAATTCTTCATTCTCGCCAGAATGATAGTAAAGTTAGACAAATGGAAAATTGACTCGTAATCTCATGGAAATGGATTAGATAGTGGCATCAAGCACTAAAATTGGTCTTAGATGCAAGTTTAATGGTAAAAGAACATTACATTCAGATTACTTTAAAGAAAACCATGAAGTTTTTTTTGCCTTCGCTTTTATTACTGTTGTCGTTTGGAGCACAATATTTCATAAATATTATTTGTATTTTATTTTTTTAATACGTTTAATTCAAAGGGGATATGGGATTCAAAGTGCTAAAATTTTCAAATTTTATCGGATCTTAATAAAATTCGGAACGAATGATGTTAAACACGTAACACATGAAATTTCGAAAAATAATCATGATTTCGAATTGTTAAAATTTTACACCGTTTTTCACATGTCGTACTTAAATTGCTCCTTTCGTTTTAAAGATTAAAATACTTTTTAAATTTTGTCAATTTGAAGCAAAATTTCAATCACATTTTAAACACACAAAATATCATTTTGAGAAAACTAAATGTAATAAAAATGAAGAGCCATTGAAAAATACTTCTTTTACTCAAAAAAATACCAAATTACTGAAAAATAATCCGATTTAAATGGTTTTCATTGCTTATTTGTGTGTATTAATAGATTACTAATAGAGATACTTATTATAGATAGATACACTCTTATTGTATTTTTTAAAACTTTTTTTTATGCTTGACTATTTTGTGTTTTCTTATTTCGTTTATTTCCTTAAAAGAAAATATGACAAAACTGAAAAAAAAAATACGATTCATTTTTACACTATAAGAGTTAAAATGTTGTTAGATCTTCGTGCAAAATTGAAATTTCTAGTAGATTAAAGATAAACGAGAAGTTATGGTAAAGTTTTATATAAAAAGAAATAACATAGATATCTAGATAATATTTACTCTGCTTATTAATTGATATTTAGGTACACAACGTTGTAAATTACATCTATTAATATTGATTCGCTTAATTCAGGAAGCTGTAGATTGATGTAACCCTCTGTTTGGAGAGAGTTCAATCTGTGTTGAGTTCTATAATGAGGCCTTCGAAAGCGAACACTAGGAGAAATATATATATTGCTGGATGGTGACTACACAGAGAAGTTTTAAGAATAATAAATAAAACTTAAGTTTCTACTCGATTATTTTAATGATAATTAAAACTTTACGATAATGAGTATTACTTCAATCAACGGCTTCTGAAACCAAACACATCAAACGTAATAGCTTTAATCTACAGCATTGTCTACATAAGGATCAATTAATGTGCAGACTAAATTTTAACCAGATATCTTGGTCATTTCTTAGAAATAATTAAATTTTACGATACCGTTTCGTATGTATAATAAACAAATTTTTATGTTATAACTGCGTAAAGATAATAGTGATATCGGGGTATTTTTTCTACCAGAAAAGGAGTTTCGATTTGCTTATTATGGAATGTTTATTTATTGAATATTTTTTTTAAATTTAAAAATATTATTTAATGAAAAAAAAAATTATACTTATCAAACGAAATAAAAAATATTTTTGTTTTCTAATTTTAAAAACATTATATTATAAATAGATGTACTAGATTCGACATTGGAGATTTTGGATGAAAATTGTGACTTTTTTCTGTCGGGAAAATGTGATCCGAGTTTGTTTCTGCCTCTCGCCAATTTGGTGTATATAATCTTTAAAAAACACAATTTTTCACTTGTATAACACTAAAAATGCATTTGGTATTATAAGATAAAAGACAAACTAAGTAACACATATTATTCACGAAATAAATGGATTCATTCAAACAAAAATGAATGGTATATTAAACTATTTTATTTCCTTTACGCAAGACATGACACTTTGTGGCCTTTTCCATCTTCCGAAGTTTTTCTTTTCTTTTCATTCACGTTGGGCGAAAACAGTCTTAAGACCCCATCGATTCCTTTTTATCAAAAGCAAGTAGATCCCTCAGTAAGATTTGGTAGTGGTCCCTCACAATCACACAGAACCAGTAGGAGTTTCCCAAATATGTAATAACAGCTGTTGGACTTAAGATGAGCATTGGGGCGTGGAATTAATTTGCTTCAGCCCCACTCCAAGACCTGCTTTCATCTTTCCATCCGCACAGAATTGCTTAATGAGGCTCGTTTCCATGGAATAGAATGGATGTTGGTGCTGAAGACCGCCTGATGCATAGGCCTGTCTATCAGCACCACGCTCTCCAGCAGGAAGAAGTATGTTTAATCCGCTAAGGTGTTATCATGTCAGCAGACAAGGCGTGTAGAAAGGGATGGGAGTTGGATGAAGATGAAATCGCCTGTTCCGCTGAATTGCCTTCCAAATCTAGAGATGCGGTTGTATGAATACTTGAAAGTGTTTAAGTTTGGTTTTAAAATTAATAGTACTCTTAAACTGAGTTGAGTTGGAGAAAGCATCTGATTTATTAAAAGAGATTCGATTCAGTCATTTAATTGTTTGATTGCTGTATTGTTCTGAGATTAAAACTCCCTTTATTCTAGGTTTCATAAGCTAAACAATAAAGTTAGAATTTTAATTGAGTTTTCGCAAATTTTGAATTGAAAGTGAATTTGTAGGACATGAAAATTGTTTAAATAGTAATTTTGATCTCGGGAGTACGGTAATTTCTTGTTATTATGTGGTAAATGATTATAATTTAAATTTCCATAAATTGTCCAAGAAAGGGAATTTTACATCATTTGAAAAATATATGCTTTTTGATTTTATAACGACGACTAAATGCAAATACATAGTAATTTTATGATTACGATTAAAATTATGAGAATGATTTAATAATTCTATAATTTACAATTGTAATTAGGATTTACAGATCAAAAAGTTTTAACTAGGATTTGATTTTTTAAAATTTTTATTGTATTATTCATTTTTTTATTCCAAGATTAAATTTGTGGCATAATTTTTTATCAATTTGTTAAAAAGTACTTATTATTCTAAAAAAATTTCGAAAAGTGTCTTTCAAAGGAAAAACTGAGATGAGGGACTTAAATAGAAAAATGTATAAAAAATTTACAGGTATAAAAATATTTTTTAAATGCTGAATGCAGTATACGAAATAAGATTTCCTTGAAATTTGCAGTGACAAGAATTTAAAAAGAAATAAATTAAAATACAATACTTAATGATTCCAATAATATGATTTAAAATACCAATAATTATGATTTGACTTTATTTTATCAATTTGTATTTCACTTTATACCAAATTTAATTATTACAATTTCTTATTTCAAACTAAAATTGTAAATAATTTCAAACACATTACTGAAAAAAAAATTAAAAATTAGTTTGAGGTTTCATATTCTTATTATCATAGAAAAGTTGTAGCTATATTAAAAACCATCAACAATCTATTTGGGATATTAAAATATAATTCTTTAAAGAATTTTACAATAAAAATATAGGAATTCTTTTTAGAATTTATGAAGTTTAAATCAAATATTCAACCGTTTTGAATTCAGTCAAGAAGCGCATTTTATCATAAGAATAGTGTTTTATAACATATTATGTTGTCATGCATGCTTTTATTCTGCGTTTATTTACATAAATTATTACCGAATATTGAAAATTTTTAAAAGAAGTCTTAATGATTGTTGAAATAAATTCATGTACAAATCTCACATTTTATTCCAATAAATCAATGCCCTTATGTTAAAGAAATTTTACAAAAGGCAATTTTTTAAACTTATGTATTTTATGTGCAAAGATACAATAAGCATGACATTATACAAATTTACACATTCACTTAGCTAGCTTTTTTAAATTTAAAGCATTTCAATTATACAGTTATTAACCTGTATTCATCGAATTGTATAATTGTATAACTGGTAAGTTATGAAAATAATTTTACTGATTTCCAAATGTTTCAGCGCATTACCTTAGAGTATATTAAACATAAAAATTATTCATGTATTGAAAAAAAAAATATATTTTTTTGAAAGAAGTTATTTAAAAGAAAGATGTAAAGAAAAATTTATTTTCTTGAATTGTAATTCGTGTATTTTCGAACGCAGTGTATAAATTTAAAAAATGGGAGTGCTGAATTTCATGACATTTACTAATTATACAGTGTAAATTAGTATAATTAACAAGTATCGTTAGTATAATTATACACTAGTATAATTAGTAGACTGGTCTACGACATCATGTGTTATTTCACTTCTTTTTTTCCACAAACAAAATTTCAGTTCATTCAAAAATAGTTAAAATTAGTGAAATAGCAATATTTAAAAAGTTAATTAAGTAAGATAAAGTATAATATTTGTATAAAATAAGTAAAATATTTATATTATAAAGTTATACTGGAATTATACAGTACACAATTATATAACTATACTGATAATATGTAGAAGTTATTATTGTAAATATATTATAAAAGTAAGTAGGAATAATGAGATTTTCTACAAATATAAACCACAGGGAAATTTAACAAAGTAGTGTTATTGTGATAAAAGCAAAGCTACATACATTCTACGTTTATTTCCCAAAAAAATTTACACTAGTTAAATTAATATAAAATTTTCAGTTTAGAAGAATGAATTTCATGTAAACGAAATACATAAGACGCATTTGACAAAATAGGAAAAAAAATAATAAAATTCTTATAATTATAGAAACATTTTATTAAAATTATATTGCTAGATCAATGGTCCCCAAACTATTTTGGTCGTGGAACCCCAAAATGTGTTGCCAATGATCAAGGAACCCTGAATATTTTGTAATTAACGACTTTTCAAAATTAATATCTGATATTAAATGAAACAAGTATTATTTTGGTATTTCAGATTTTATTGAATTAAGCAAAACTCAGAAAAAATCAATTCATCACAGAAATAATTAATAAAAATACAAAACATAAACTAAAATAAATGGAAAATCTTTAAAGTGAAGGATACACCTGCTTCTTTGATTCCATGATTCTCTTAAAATTAGGCGTTAGATTTGATAACTGAACTCGCATATCTGGTGCAGCATCAAGTTTGTTACGATATTTGGTTTTTGTCGCAACATATTTTGAAAACCCAGTTGAAATTACATAAATTTTAGGGTTCGATTGTAAACTTTCCGAGGAAAATGTGTGAGTATATTAAACACCATTCTTATTTTTTTTAATCAAATAAAATTTGTCTCGCGGAACCCCAGGGTTCCACGGAACCCACTTTGGGAAACACTGTGCTAGACGAATGAATCTATCCTTAACAGAGTTCCAAAATATTTAGATATTTCGAATATCCTTCTGTATTTAATTATAACAATAATTTAATATATTTATGTAAAAAATTTGTGTCAATAAAATGAATTCACAGTTCCTAAATATGTGAGGGACATTATTATATCAATCTTATGTGCAGTATGACCTTGGTTACTGTGAGGTAACTTCCTTATCGTAGGATGAGAAACTGAGTATATGAATCGAAATTTTAAAGAACATTGAAACTTTCTTTTTCTTGACATTTTTTTTTAAAGTTCCCACTTGAAAACCCCCATTAAAGTTCCCATACCTTAAATTCGAAAATCCAATCTTAATTCTTAGAGTTCTTAACTATACCTCTCAAATTTAGGTTATAGTATTTTTTAATAAAATAAAATGTATCCTCAAGAAAGAAAAGGAATGATTACATTTGTTTACTTTTTTCTTTACATTTTCGAAACTAATTTTATATGTATTTTAGTGATTCCTCTGTGAGGTTTCAGATCTTAACGTTAAAAGTATTGCTCATGGAACGAGTAGTAATCTTTAAGCGTATAAATGTATTGTGGAACAATGCCTAAAAAAACTCCTTCAGTCTTTTTGTGTGTTTCTGTTGCTTCATTTTTCGGTTTTAATATCTCAAAATTTGGAGCATTTTTTTTTAAA
>BMAW01130173.1:0-41427 GCA_019974015.1 Nephila pilipes | reverse complement strand
TTAAGTGAATTCCGTATTAAAATATTTTTTGAAAAATTAATTACGTTCACTTATATATCAATAATATTGTTCTGAAATGATAGAGTTTTTAGAACAGCTATTTATTATTAAAATCTAATCATTTTCTCATCTTAGATCAAAATTTGTGAAACAATACATTTACATTTATTGATCTATTATTAACATTTCCTAATAAACTGATATCAATAAGCCTTTCTTCCTGGCCTCGAAGCCAAATGGTTATGGTCGCGAGTTCATGACTGGCGTTTTCTTTCCGTCGTATTCAGCTAAGACTCGCCGAGTAGCTTGGCTGATGCACGTTAAACCTATCGAAGATCCAAGTCCTCCCATTAGTGAGTAATATAAGTTCGGAAAATGTGGTTCCAGGTCAGATACCGACCTCGTCACTTAATCATGGTTCCAAATTACGAGATCTGTCACCAATAATACTGATGCTTCTGAGTGTGCCGTGAAAAAAAAAACAATCTATGAATTTTCTTTACATTATTGTAAACATTACTTTACAGCTTCGAAATAGCAATTTTTAAATTAAATATATTCTAATAATCATATAATTAATGTTACTTTTACTAATCTGTATTATTTGTTTTCAACTATAAAATTTATTTACTAATTTTTTTTTTTCATTTTTCAGAATCGGTCACTTCAAATACAAATGGAGGAACAATAATTTGTGCTTGGTGTTTGAAAGCAGGACTAAAACTTTTCACTTTAAAAACTTCGACGGGAAAAACCAAAGCTTTTTGCAGCGAACCGTGTTTTAACCAAAATCGCAGGGCAGCATTCAAGAAGAATCGAGTGTGCAACTGGTGCAGACACGTTCGTCACACGGTTAATTATGTGGATTTTAAGGACGGAGACGATCAACTCCAGTTTTGTAGTGATAAGTGCCTCAATCAGTACAAAATGCAGATTTTCTGCAAAGAGACTCAAGCTTACCTTCAAACACACCCACAGTTGCAGGCAGAATCAAACAAGCATGCTGGAACAACTAATTCCAAATTAATCACGCCAGATTTATGGTTGAGAGACTGTCAGGAATCAGTGAATGGCGGAACAGCAATCAACGTTTCCCACAGTGAAGATGAATCATCTCCCCCAAACTTAGGAAGTATGGTTCCAAAACCAAGCAACGGACTAGAAGTTGAAGACTTAACACTCGCATCAAAAGGCGACCGTTGCAGTTCATCCTGTACGAATATTTCTGTCAAAGATCGCACCACACCTCTCGAATCTCGCAGAAATTTGGACGATTCGCCACTGGGCAAAGATAAACGTTCACTGGAAATGTTCAATGCCTTAACATCCTATCTAAGAGACGATAGGGATAAAAGTAATTTTGATCGTAGGAAACGTCATCATGAAAATGAAAAAGATCATTTTCGCAAAAAGCAAAAGATATCATCTGTAAGACATAGGTCAAGTCATCCAGCAGAAGCTCCTCCAGCACACCTTTCTTCAACAACACATTCTCCACTTACGTTGCAAAACCAAAACAGACTGTTTCAACCCTCCGCTTGTCCACCATCACTTAGCAACAGCTCACCAGCACCACCAGCTGCTCACACAAAACCTTTACCACCACATCCTGCGTTGGCAGGTCCATTGTTACCTCCAGGATTACCTCCACCACCACCACTCTTGAACAACGATTTTCTACACTCACCATTCAGTTCTTCATTTTTTCAACCTTCTCTGTCACCACAGCAGCATTTGGACGCTGTCTTAAGAATGCAATCTGGAATGAGACACGGAGAGCATTTCCAACCACATCTGTTTCAAGAGTCGATGTTTCCATTTTTGCGAAACGCACCAACACAGCAGAGCCCTAACTCATTCTTGCAACCGAATACAATGATGTTACCGTATCCAATATTCGTTCCTCTTCCAGTTCCTATACCTGTGCCCATTCCGTTGTCTTCCTTTATGGCCAAAGACAAAAAGCCATCCACTACAGATGTCAGTCAGAGATCAGTCAAAGAAGATCAAGAGCAAGGTGATAACAGTGATAGTTTAAATGTAGATTCGGATCCCGAAAGTAAGAAGGATTCTAATTCAATGAAATCAAATAATTCCGAAAATGAATCAAATGATATAATTTCAGAAAATACTCCGAGAGAGGAAAGACATTCATCGTCAGCGGATAGATCGTCATACGCGGTGGTTAATAATGGCAGCCACTCAAATCGCTTAATTTTGACGAGAAACAAACCGCGGTGAATAACGATCTGACGTATTTTAGGGGGGATGATTAGACCTGTTTTGTACAGTAGAAAAGAATTATTTCATATGTTTTGGCGGAAAACAAAGGAAATAGCCAGCTAGTTTTGTCTACTTTTTAAAATAATGGGGAAGAAACCGAACGAGACAATAATTAAAATTAAAATAGAGACGTGTATTTAGGTTGTATCTCTTACTTTGCTGATCATTATATTGACTGTAAATTATTTAAATGTTTTATATGTATAGAGTTATATTAAATGGATTTTTAGATCGTATGTTGTTTAGTTTTATTAAAGCAATAATCAAGTTTTACAGAAAGGAAACTAATTTTAAAAAAGGAGGAGTTACGCATATTTTTTTTATCTGCCATTAATACATTTTATCTGAATTACTACTTTCAACATTTATGATGAAATTATGAATTTATATTGGTTAGCAGCATTTCTGTAAAAATTAAAAGAGATTACTTTAAAATTTCAAAAATATAACCTTTATAAAACATTTGCTTAGATATTTTTGATAAATGGAAAAGTTTATCATTAAATATTCCAAAAAATTTCGAATTTTCTTAAAAAATTCTGACAACCAATTGTTTTTTTAAAATTTATCCTCTTAACTTTTCCATGTTAATCGCTTTTAATAGTGCACACAGAATATCAAACCACTGATATTCTGTATGCACTACTAAAACTACTATTCTACCAAATTATTGACGAAGATCTCAACAAATTGTTAAATTCCAAGAATGAATGATGCACATTTGTTCGAGAATTTATTCTTAACTCTTATATTGAAGAAGTGATAGAAATAACGTTTATTCTCCTATGTTTAAATTGATCGAGGAAAGGTTGGATAGACAGATCTAGTTAACTGATTTGCAAACTTTCACCTAAAATGCCTTAAGTAACTGGAGGTAGGAGGTGTTAAATAAAAAGCTGCTGTTCTCGTGTATTAAAAATGGTTGTAACAATGCAAACTGTTCTGACTGCTCTTCTTAAACATTGATTTTAAAGATAATAGACGAAGGTAAAAGGAATGTATAAAAATCTTTTCAAAATAACTTTTGCGTACAATTTTTTTCAAAAGAAAAGGATATTTTTGAGTACAATTAAAAAAAAAAGATTCTATGCGAAGTTTTCCAAAGAACAGATTTAGCCACTCAAGGTGTGCTTTTTTTTTAATAATTATAATCAAATTACTCAATTATAAATAAAAGAATTAAAAGTAAGCGATTAAATACCGAGAAATGGGCAATAGTAAACTTTTCTGATATTAAATTTAAAGGAAATATAAATTTTTAAATTGAATATATTTAAATTGGATGTAATTCATATTGAAGCAGACGATAAAAAATTGAAAAGTGATCTGGTACGCCAAAAGCGATCCAACTAAAACAACAGCTCCTTGGGTGGCTGATAGGAAGAAAACATTTTAAATTGATATTGCAGCTCAAAAGTGAATCTAGAAATTTGGAAAAACATTACATCTCAAATAACCTTAAGTTTGAAATATTCAAACCAAAAAATATTCTAAAGATTTTCTTGAACACATAACGTAGATTATTAAATAAAAATTCACATAAAACAGAAGTATAGTGTTTTTAAAGGCGGCGTTTTTAACAGGAAAATGATACAATGGTAAAACTAATTATCATGAAGGAATCTACTTTTTTTTTTTATGAAAAGTATTTAAATCAAATGTTACAGTATGTGTATGTGGTAGTGGAGTTCAATGCCGCAAGAGCCAGCAAATAAAATGCAACTGTGATCTAGACGCCAGAAAAAAAGATAAAAATTTATAGACAAGATGAAGGGTAAAAAATAGCAAAGGTTAGCTAGGATATCCTGGAGGCGTATCACCCATGTATACAATAAACAGGAAGCCCCAAGGGAAAGAAAAAGATCACTAGGGTGCCTCGGAGATATGATTCCCGTACTTACCAAAAGAAGGTAAGCCCCTGATGGCATCACTCGTATGGTTTTACCTTCTGAATTATAATATAAAACGATTCAGCTTATTAAACTGCAATCATTTTCGTTGCGCTATAATGCTAAGATGCTGTGATATAAAGCAGTTACTTCACTAACTCCTTTAAAAATTCAGTGATGAATTTTGGTGTGACATTTTTAGCATATATACGACATTAAACAATCTTTAATTTGCAATAAAATTGGAATGAAATGTCATAAAACGAAGTTTATAATAGTGTAGGAAATTTAACCTGAAGGCTCCCGTCTACCAGCCATTTTAGTGGCCGTGATAGCCTAGAGATCATAGTCGGAGACTTGCGCTCGGCGTTTCGTCGAGTCCTGATGCCAGCAAAGACCAGCCGTGTAGCGGGACTGATGCACGTTAAATTTGTCGAGCTCCCAATTCTACCGTTGGCGTGGAAGTTTGGAGACAATATGCTAGCTCAGGTGTTGTCCTCGTCACTTGACCGAGGTTCAAAATTATGATATCTGTCGTCAGTAGCCCTCATGTTGCTTCAGTGCGACGTTGATAAACAATCACTAGTCATTTGGAATTCGTGAATATAACGTTAATACTATGAAATTTCTACTTTCCTACAAAAATTTAGAAAATTGAATTTATTTGAATGCAATAAAGTGCATCCAGAAAAGTAATAAATAATAATAATAATAATAATAATAAAGAAGGTTTCTAAGGAATTACATTTTCCCTTTGATTTTTAAAAAATATTTGTATGCCTATTTTAAGAATTCGTTTGTGGGTTTTCCAATCTCTTCAGAAAATATTTTAATAAATATTTCAAAATTCGGTGGGAACATGAAACGCCACACAAATCTTTATTATTCCTTGATCTTCTGGATGCATTGCATTGCGTTCAAATCAATTCACTACTTCAGATTTTAGGAGGGAAGTGGCAAAATTCTTTCTCTCTCTCCATAGGATTAACATTACGTTCAGGAATTCAAAACAGCTGGTAGACGGGAGCCTAAACTACAAAATAGCAAATATGGATATATGTACGATGTAATTTCTCATCCTGCACTACAAAATGAGGTCTAGAGAAAGTATTCCATCTGACAACAAAATAACTTCTCCCAAATGCAAACCTCATGAAATGTTTTGGGCACGAAAATTTAATTTGATCACAATAACTAAACAACTATTAAAATCACTAGAGCTAGATTTATCAACTGAGGCATAATAGATATTACAAGTTGCTTGTGAGCAAAAGCAAAAGATGGAAATATAAAAAATATTAGAGATATAGAATATAAAAAATTACCTCAATTTCCAGAGACAATAAATTTAGCTAATCGAATTTCAAACAAATTATTAAACTTTATAAACATATATATATATATTACTTTAAAAAACAATTGTGCTGCTTTAATGCTAATTCAGCAAGAATGCAAAAAACTTAAATCTTTTCTAGTATTTTACAATATGCAAGTATTTTTCTAAGAATGTAATTTAACAATTTATAAATTTTTAATTAAACTCAATAAAAGAATTCTTTTATCAAAATTAATTTCTTTCTCCTCTTTTATTAATAGCATGTGTGATTTTCTAATTCAAGAAAATTTTGAAAAAAAGATTATCATTACGTTCAAAACGATATTAAAATTTTGAAGGTATAGAAATGAAGTTACTGATTATATAGTATAGCTCTTATCATTGAAATGTAGATAATGACAAACTGTTGCTCAAAATTTTTAAGAAATTATTATTCTTAATAATAGCGCTGAATACAAGTAAGATTCCCAATTACAAAAGAAATAGGAAAAGGGGAATAAAATTTTTAGAAAGAAAAAATTTGTTTATATATATATATATTGTGTCTCTCTAATATACTTTTGATTAAACATCACTTAAAATCCATTCAAAAATGTAAATACTCGCAAGGAAGTAAATTGTTATTTATAAAATTTGTAAGCTAGGTCTTTTTTTTTTTTAATTAGCTGCTCCAAAGGCATATCTATACTCCTTGTCTTGTTGGTGTGTTATTCTACAAGGTTTAGTTGAAGGCTAGACCAAAAACTTCATAAGAAATCGTATACGAGATGAGGTGGTGTATTTATCAAGTCCCATAGAATAATAATGTTTCTTGTTACATCTATTTCAATTCTTATTAGACAACCTTAAGCATAGATTTTCAACCTCAATAAGTAGGGAGAAAAAAACAATTTTAAATATTTAGTATTTTTGATTTAAAAATAAAAGAATACCAAAATATCTATCTTGAAAAGCAGAATAATTTCACTAAGCACATATTTTTTTTTTATATTTTAATTATGTGGTTTCTTGTTCATAATCAGAAATAGAAACTTAACAATTCTGTTAAGTTTTAGTAAAAACTTACCCACAATTCTAAACTACAATTGAAATTTTTGTCACAATTCCAAATACTAAAAATTACATTAACAATTTCCCCTTAATTTTTTTTAAAATTATAAATAGCTACGAGTCAGGTGTTCAAAAGTTTTTTTTTAATAAACAATAAATAAAGCTCTCATATAAAATGTGCAAGTAATTATAGAGAGGAATAAAAGCGTACAATTCCATTTTTTTCTTCTTGAAATGATATACTGATTTGCACATAAAATACAATAAAAAAATATAATTTTACTTAATTTTTTCCAATTACTTAATCAATTTAATTAAAAAAGGAAGCGTTACTATAAAAGCAATTCTATTTAATATAAGGGATGTTCCAAAAACAATTTTAGTCATTTTTTTCACAATGAAAATTCATTGCATAAAGGACAAATAAAACATGTCATGAACCATATACCTTGCACTATTTTTCGACATAGTCACAAATGACATTCAGATATCTGTCGTGGCATGCAATGAGTTTCAAGAAGCCACTCTAGTAAGACTTGGTGCCCTGTGATACAAGGAATTGCAGCACAGCCCACTCCACCTCAGTACTGTTTCAAATAGATCTAAGAATGACTAATACACAGTTTGGACGCCACATCTGACACCATCATGCGCCTGTCCACTAACAATGTTTTCATTTGTGGATATGGAAGGACACCTACTTCAATTTTCATTCTCCACACTCTACCTTCCTTCACACAACATGCAACACTAGCATACAACAATTTGACAAGACATGACCTGTTTACCATACACTGTCTCTAGGCATTCATGAATGACTAGTATCCCTAGTCCCTTTATACCAAATAATAGCACACACTTTCATTGCTGACCACGTCGTCAGTCACTTCTCAGGTACGCTGGTCTAACCGACTCTTTTCTTCGTTGTTCTGCATGTGCATCATTCCTCCTCAACTAACACTACTTATCATTGAACCAGCAAAAGGTTCAAATTTTTATGGCAGTTGTTTCATCTGATGTACAATGCACTTTCAAAAAAAAAAAATAACAAAACTTACTTTTGAAACATCCCTTGTATTTCAGAGTTTGACACAATGTCAGATGTTTTATGAATGAGCCTAATAAGGAAATATTGGAGTAGGGGAAGGGCGAAGAAAACATTGATATTGACAAAAAGGCTCAGCAGGGAACTTGTTTTACCCTACTTAAATTTAATGCTACATGCATATTTGGTGCTAGAATAGAAAAGATAATAAAAGATAAATATATCTTGTATCAAAAGCATTTGTGAGCTGCGTTGACATAAACAGAACTTAATAGGTACAATGCCTGAAATCCAAAAAAATAATTTCACTTTAGCATAATTTTCACATACACATAAAATGCAGCAAGTTTCTTAAATTTGATTTGCAACAGTAACGAAACTATTAGTGGATTTTTTAAAATTAAATATGCCAAGAAAAAACTAAGTTTTGAAGTATATACCTTGAGGATATTATAACTAAAATGGCAGTTTCCCATTTTTTTTAAAAAATTTGTTTAATTAGATCACCTATTTTTTAGATTCCATGCAATTTGTTTTAAAATTATATGTATTAATCTTTTGATGATTATGAACGAGCCCAGCTCACATTCAAATAGCACATAATAATGATGGAGATGAGTTCAGCTCCTCTGAAGTATTTCAACCCTAATGATTGTACCCGTGCCCTATTTGCATAACAAAACTTTTCCCCAATGCGCACAGATGAGACGAGTTTGTTGTTGTTCTGTGTATATTATTCTGCGTTGTTCATGATACAAATGATAATTACTGGCAAAATTTCATTATTTTGATAACATACAGATGGCAGTATAAGTACTGTGAAAATTTCTGTATAATGAGGGAAAATATTATCGATCTTGTTGTGGTAAATCCAATTATTTTTCTTGTGTAATTTGTGAGGCAGGGGTTTACCCAAAATAGTTCAAAAGTGAAAGCTAGATAATTCTGTGGATGAATAAATGTTGATGATATAAACATATATAATGAATAATTCCATGTTTTTAAGTGTATTACACACAAAGAGTTTTAGGTAATTATAAAAATTAAATGTTTAATAAAGTTTGAAATTGTGTTTGTTTATTTAGATATTTTAATTTAACATTTTACAAACTAATATTTAAACATTTATTGAATAGTAAAAGAACCAGTTACAATCATTGTAATTATTGTTTCAGTATACCGCAAATAATTTTTTAAAGACTAGAAGCGAGGAAGCTATGTGTATCACCATCAGAGACAGGTGACATTTTCAGAAACAAATGGGGGAAATGAATGCCATTTTCAGCAACCATTTGATTGTAACACTGCATGTAAACTTTTAGAGAAGTTTAATTTAAAAAAATTCTTTTCATTCACATATACAACATTATAGCAAACTATAAATTTTCGGAATGAACACAAATGTTTCACAACGGTATAATATATATATATATTGATAACTTCTTATTTATGGCATTTAATTTCTTAAGTATAATTCTTATAAAAAAACAAATATATTTGAGGTTAAAATCTATTTAATTAAAAAGTATTATATTGAGCTTTTTATGACTTGATTAACCAAGTTCATTGTGCAAAATTTTCCAAGCTTTAATTGAGAGGACTCTGTGTGTGTGTATATATATACTCATATTTTTGAAAACCAATAATTGTCTAAGCCCATTACCATCTTATTGATTTTATTTTCTGTAGAAAAAAGAAATGGAAATATAATCATTCAATATATTTTAATACATTCAAGCTTTATTACAACATTCAGTTTTGAATAAATACAGACATAAAGATACAAACATTGAATTTTTTTTATTATGCCCAACTTCATCAAAATAACTGGAAAATTGAGCGATCTTCAAAGGATGAGTAATGCCAAAAAATACTTGGAAATACAGCATTACTTTTGTTATTGTAATAAAAATTCACAGCAATTTTGAAACTGGTTGATAACGTCAAAATGAAATCAATATTGCAAAGAATATAAAAATGTATACATTCATCATACGTTGTAAATATAAATCATTAATGCATTCATGAATCAAATGTTTGGATGCATTAAGAAAAAGAAATATTTACAAATGGTGATTGCAGAGAAAAATGAAACAAACACAAAATAGTCTTCAGAAAAAAAATATATAAAAGTTGATCCAGATGAAATATGAATATATATTTATGCATTAGATTTACAAAATTTGGATACAAATTTATTATGAATCATATAAAAATACTATCAAAGCAATAGATTAATGAGCATTTTAGAAAAATATAAACTTCCAATTAAAAGTAAGCATAAAAGACCAAATGAAATATGTAATAAAATTTAAAAAATTAATATTTCCTATTTAAGATATTCAATATTAATTTGAGATACATCCTCCTCCCCATTTAAATTTTGAATCCTAAGAATTTTACTTTACTTGCTTTTTGTGCATGCCAAAGGATTGACTGGTAAATTTTTAAGAATATTTCACATTTTAAAGAAAAATGGCATTTTCTCAAATTTAACACTATTTGATCAAAATTATAATACACATACATATATATATACACAATGCCTATTATCTACTTTTGAAACCCTGTATTTAGGACCTAAAAAAATCTTTTGTAAGACTTTGCACATCTATTAGATTGCATCTTAATTCAAAAGCTATAATTATGTTTCTTGTATATTAATTTATTCTTTCAATGAAAAAAATTGCAAGCTCGTAATCATGATAGATGCATTTCTTTTCTCAATGCAGGCAATTTAAATGATAAACATTAAAAAAACATACTTTAAAAAAACTAATTACATTTTATAATAATTCAAATATCAAGGTGAAACAAGTTTTTTTAGCATTACTAAGCTTGCCGAGATATTTAAAAAATAAAAACATTGTTCTTATTTTCAATTGAAATGAAGCAAACATTATAGCCATGATAGGAATAAAGCTATTCACCATTGGCTTTGTATTTCATTTCACAAGATTTAGATATTTACAAATTTTTTTTTTATTATTTTTTGCCCTTAGCAATTATTTAAAGAATCAAATAAAATTAATATTTTACATACCAATTACTTTAATATAACTTAAAGAATAACAATATTAACTTATATAATTATCACTTAATGTAAGCTATACACAACGTATAAAGTAAGTACAACCAACATATCAAATAACAAATGATTACATCATGTCAAAATGAATGACTTATTAACAAAAGAGGGAAAAAAAACCTTTTTTTGCATTTGAAAAAATGTTGAAAGATTGAATAAAAAAATGAAAATTCATTAAATCAATAAGCATTTTGTCTGCTTCTACGATTATCATGGCCCCTGTACGAAGGAGAGGTAATGGATATGTCCAAATAATCACCAATCTGAAATCGGCAGGATGCAAGTGTTTTATTATCATCCTGGAATTTTTCCCCAGAACAGGTTCTTCCAATTTCTCTCATTCTGTAACCAGGACCTCGTGCTTCAGGAAACACAAGAGCAAAATCAAAGTATGTACCTTTACGTCGAGAATCTGGATTGACTTCCTTGACAAGATTTGTCAATTCTTTCAAAGTAGCATCCATCCTATAACAAAAACAACAAGAAGAAAAATCAGGCACAAAGTCATGAAAGTGGAAAGTGAAACAAACTAAAAGAACTGGCTGAAATGCATGTATATAATAATTTATGACACAAAACATGTTTTGAGATATCCAATTTCATATATAAAATTATTTTAAAATCAGAAGTTATGATTCACCATACAAGTGATTCAGAATTAAGTTATTCTTGTTAATGAGGTTTGCACTTCTTTATATGAATCAAAACTGCATACCCCCTCGTTTCCCTTTAGAAATCAATTTTACCTTATCACTTCCTTTTCTCACCAATCTTGATGATTAATAATTATCTAGTTTTACATAAAATAAACATCAAATCTTTCAGACAAGCCCCCCCTTCCTTCCTTCTAATAAATTGTACTGTGTACTCCAGAAAAATCACCAATCCATATTTTTCTTAACAATTCAATTTCCATTTTTATTGCAAAATTCCCTGAAGTAATATAACATGACTGACATATTTTTGAATCAAGTTAAAAAAAACAAAGACCAAATTATAACTTAAATAACATACTTTGCAAGATTTAATAACAAATACAAAGTAAAAAAAATAGAAGATGGAAAAATATACAAATATTTCATGGTTTCAAATAATTAAAATACTATTTTTTAAAGTTATTTTAGATTAAAAATATTTCTTTAAAAGTCGCATCAATTTTTCTTTGGGGGAAGGGGTAATTGAAGTATTTTTATGGTATTTAGCACAATTAAATATCAAAAGCACATTACAAAATGAGCATGTGAATAAAATTTTATTAAACTCTATATCATCAAAAGTATAACTTATAATAAAGATTAAACAATAAATATGCTAAAATAAATTAGTATTAATAAATTTGTTCTATAACATACACATGCTAAAATTTAGATCAGATTAAAACACTTACTGCCACCAAAACATTGGCAGGTCAGAATGGTGAAACTTCATATGCGAGGGACGCTCAGTGACGTCAGTTAACTATCATTAATAAAATGCTTTATTTTTTAGAGTGACTTTGAATTTGTATAAAGAGATAATTTAGATATATTTAAGAAGCATTTTTTTATATATGCTTTATTCCAAATTTTGTATTTGAATTTTTTTTTAAATACAATTTTAAAAATGGCTGGTGATGCAAGTATGGCAGGTCTTACCCCAGGTCAAGAAAATGAAAGTAAATTAAAAATTGACTGATGTCAAAAATATTAGAATTATTTGATCTTTCCAGTCATGAGAGCACAGACAATGGTTGGGATTCTCCAAGCGAATCGGAAGGAGATGGTGATATTGCAATGGACACCATAGAAATCCAGCTTCTGCAGAAGTCTGCCAGCATGTCATGAGTTAATACTTAACTAGTTATATCGGTTAGTATTATTCTACTTCTCCAAGTGAGTAAATCTTTTCATTAAAATAAAGAAAGAAAATTAATCTAGACAGAGTTGAAAAAGATATATCTCTATATATACATGCATATATATACTTAAGAGACCCAAATAATTCCTTAACTTTTTAAATGCCTTAATCTAAGAGAATGTTTAAGACACTGAGCAGCTGTCAGGCCCCCCCCCCCCAACTTAGACAAAACCTTATTACAAATGCACTTTTATGAGTTTGCAACACTTAAAAAAAATCCAATTATATGTATTGCTGAATCTCATAACCCAGAACACAATATATATATTTAAATTCTGAATCTGGCTTACCAAGTATATATCTGAAGCTCATTGGGTGGAACGTTTCCTCTCACAAATTCACTCAGAGAATGATGTCGGCCGTTACTCAAGAAGACACGAAGCAAAAGAGGGCATGTCTAGAAATAAAATTTTCGTTACTCAAAGATTAAACACTTTATACAACTTATCACTAACCAATATTTTAGGCCATCAAAACCAATATGATTTTGAATTATAGATATTTTGATTTGAAATGCTTACAAGCAATACAAATAGTGTGTTTTTAAAAACAAGATGCAAGTTATATTATCAAATTTCCTATGTCTAATGTCATATTACAAATGAAAAACTATTTTTTGCATGAAGTTTTATATAACACAAATCATTTATAAACATTGACTTCATTACAATAGGAGGTAACAATTAAAAAAGTTTATGTATTTGGCTAGCCTTTAGTATCATCCACCCAAATTTTTCACCAAGTTTGGTGATAAATGATAATTTGTATCAACCCATACCACATCCAATTGGATGGCACTCTAAGGGATACCTAAGTTTTAAGAAATAGTTTTTTATATGAATAAAAGAAAATTAAATTTCCAAAATTAAGAAGTTCTATAATTGTTTCATGGAAAATATCCAATATTATCATTAAAAGATCAGGTTCATTATATCTTTTGAAATGTTTTCTATATGATGAGTAAAATATTTTGTATATATATATTTAAAAATAGCACCTAAAAGCAAATATATCTGAAAAATCATGTCCATTTCAACTTTAAGGGAAAGAACTTTTTGCATAAAAAAATTCTTGTATAGTTCAATAAAATGATTGAAATATCATTATCAGGTGTACACACGCACAAATTCCTAAGTTGTATGGATAATTTTTAAAATATAAATGTTACAAAAAGAAAGAATCTTAAACTAGGCATTTTATTTTCATCCTTATATCCTAGTACCTTTAAAAATATCTATTAATTTGTAACATACATATTTATTTTTGAACATGTAATTTCGTTGAAAATTTTGATGGTAACCCTTTTTTAAAATATGATACTTGGAGCTAAAAAGTGGCTCAAATTTGGCAGGTGGGCGATACTAAAACTGTTCCATGTATTTAATTCAGTTCTACTAAAAATCATCTTATAGTGTTCAGAACTTGTCAGTCCTTCTCAAATACTTTCTATACACTAGGGAGAAAACATTACCCATACAAATGTAATATACCAACTAGTTATATGGTATTTTTGAAAACAAATGCTGATTCAGAAATTAATATACGATACTTGGGACATGTTCATTTAAAGCAGCTTAGGATGCATTTCTAAGTGACAAAGAAATTGTTGAAACAGCATTAAACAATTTTACTTTGATTATAAGTTAATTATACATGAATTTGCATAACATACATAAAACTTGCACATAAAAATGAAGTTATCAAAATGCAATTAGTTTAATTATTTTTTCCTCCAACAAACATTTTTAATTGATTGACTGTTTATTAAAATCACACTAATTGTAATTTTGAACCTTAGTCAAGTGGTGAGGATGAATCCAAGATCGTATACCTCCCTCTTTAAACTTCCATACCATGTTAACAAGAGGATTAAGACTCAACAGATTTAAAGAGTATTAACCCTGCTATTCAGTGAGTCTTTTAGAGAATCAGGACTTGAATGCCTGACTCAAATGAAACTACACTGATAGCGAGTTCGTGATCATGACCACTATGCTATCGCAGACACAAGCAAATGTTGGTAAAAGGACATTGCACCCCAAATCCCCCAATCACTGCTCCCTCCCTTCAAAATCTGCAACATTTATTACAATTTGATCCAATGTTTCAGTTATTACCCTTTAACTTTTACAAAGAAAAACTGTAAAATGTGCTTAGGGTTCTTTAATCTCATAATCACTGTTTTTAAGGATGAATTCTTTGTGCTGCCAGTTTATGAAGGTCATCCTTGGTAAATCTTTAAAAATGGTCAAATAGTTAATATAATAAATTGATTTATAACAAAAAGAAATATGGTAAATGGCACTAATCCAAGGTCTTATCACAATATGTCTATGTCATAAGACAAGTACAGTATATATAAACAAGGTCTTACAGTACATGTTAACATAGAAAAAAAAAGCAGGTACCCTTACTTACTAATAGTTAAAACAATTGCTATCCAATCACAACAAATTATGAATTATAATGAGAGATACCTGATTATCTGGGGACAGCAATTGCCTTTGTAATTATATAATTTATTTTTCCTATACAATGGAATTTTAAGATACTAAAGAAGTGCATTCATAATTGAAAAATTTTAAAAAAATCTTATACAATATTTAGTTCAAATATGATTTCAATTGGCCATTTCTATGAAATATAAGGTACTCGTGCATTTATCATGAATATATATAGAGAGATCACGAAATTGAGTAAACAGCTTTCTTTTTTCGTCATTAAAAGTATAAAAAAATAATACCGTATATTTATATAAAATTAATATATATCTAAATGATAAAATACATTTTAGGAAATGTAGTAGACATGGAAACAAGTACGAAACCCATTTAATAAATTAATTACCTGATTTTTCAACAGAAACTACAACATATTCAGACACAAAATTGAGCATACACCTGGAATAACTTTTAAATGAAAATATAAAAAGGCAAAGTTTTAATATTTGGTTGCACACCTTTTCAAATTAATGATAGCTTCCAGGCAGCATGACATCGATTTAACAAGATTTTGGGTTGTTTCACTAGTGATTTTAGTACATTTTCTCTTAAAACAGTTTTTACTTGTGATATGATGCTTTTGGACAGATTTTTCCAAAAGTGACCATAAATTTTCAATAACGTTGAGATTTGGTGATTGTGGTGGAGTGTGCCACTGCATTCTACAGTTGTACAACAGTCAAAATTGAGCAATTTTAGATGTATGCTTAGGATCATTCTAGCATTGAAAAAAGAAATTCAATCCTAAACTCAACTTTTCAGCACTTCACTTTAAATTATTTTTCAGGAAGTTCAAATATTGAATTTTGTCCATGATCCCATCAATCAACTCTAAATTTACCACACCATTGGCTGACATACAGCCCCATACAAATAAAGAGCCACCTCCATACTTGTCAGTAGGAATGAAGTTTTTAGGAAGCAATTCAATGTTAGGCTTCCGCCAAACACAGCATCACCCATAACTTTCAAAAACATTAAATTTGCTTTCATCACTGAATATAACTTGATTCTAAAAGCCTGGAGACCTTGAAATATAATTTTCAGCAAATTAAACCTTTTCTCCAGATTTTGTTTAGATATAAAAGTTTTTCTCCGGGCCACATGACCATTAAAACCTGTTTTCCTAAGTATTCTTCTAATTGTTTCTACAGAAACAGGTCTTTTTTATCACAGAAGAATGGCTGCAGCAATTTTTGAAGCACTCACCTTTGGAGTTTTGGTCACTTTTTCTAGGATCCTCCTCTTGGTTCTGTCATACAGGATCTCCTTTCATCATGTTCTGGGAATATTTATAATGTGTCCCAACTCATAATACTTTTTGATGATTTTTTTGAACACATTCATGACTTTGCTGAGCTACTTTTACAATTATTTTAAGAGATTTACCCTTTTCAACCATTTTAAACAACCAGCTCTCTAACTTGAACAGCAGTTTCCATTCTAGAATCCATTTTGAAGATTAAAAATTAATATTTCGATAAGAAACTTATACATTAGGATCTAAATCCAATGTTAGTATTAAATGCAAACACTTTAGTAAAATAGTGGTAGCTAGTTTATCAGGATGTGGTCATTTTCCACAAAGTGCATACTTAATTTTGTGATATCAATTCGTGTCATTTAGTCACTGAATGCAAATAATTTTATTATTATGTTAACTTCATGTTTATTTTTTGGATAAATATCTTACTTTAGGATTGATTTATCATTCTTATTTTTTTTTTAAAAAAATAATAACTTTACATAAAACTTTTTACCATATGTTGGTATTTTCAAAGTTAAGAAAGGTGTATACTTAATTTGGGGAGACACTGTATAAATATAAATACACACGCCTTAAGAATTAGGAGAAAAACTCATAAAAAAGATAAATTCATTAAGGTACAATAAAAACAGATTATTTTAGTTCACTAAATTAATATTCCAAGCAATTGTACTTAAGGTAGAGCCACAGAATAAAGTCTTTTAGGTTTGGTAAATGTTTTAGAGCGAGTGGCAAAATTCGAACAATATCTTAATTAAAAATAGAGATCTTAACCAAGATGACGAAATTCGTTGTAAAACATTTAGCGATTTTTAATCTTATACTGTATATAGAAGAAAAACTAGACTTATTAGAGAGAAAAAGTTTACATGCAGTTGTGGTAACAAATTTGTATTAATTATTCGCCATTACCTTTTCTCGATCAATAGAAACAGCTTCGGTTTTTTCCTCTACAACAGATTCCATCGTCCCTCTATAAATCGGAAAAACGAATTAATTAAAATTGAAATCGATGCAAAATAATGAAAATTCCTGATAAAAGGTAAAAACTACTAATTTTTTATATTCGAAATATAACAAATGCCGGATTTTACTGCAATATATCGCAATTGTTGCTTTTGCGGTTTACCGTTAATATTTCTCAGCTTGCATCATTGCATCATACTTTATATAACTTTGCTATTCAAAAAAAGAAAATTTCTCGTTTGAAAATTTGAGTTTATTACATACGTATGAATAATTTATTTGTTTATTTTTAATCAATATTTTTTTTTCAAATCATATGGTCCACAAAATACATTATTGAAAAATAGTGGCAATATGGTGTTATTGTATGGTTTTTGTTTCTCACATGTTTTGCAGGCGATGACATTCTTTTATTGAATTATAAGTATATTTTCAAAAAAAAAAAGGGGGAAGTAATTCCGAAGTTTTATTTTGCAAATTTTAATCGAATTTTGAAATTCCCTCATTTTTAATTAAAAATGTTTAAAATTGATGATTGCTTCAAATCATCTGATATTTTTAATGAGATACTCATAAAACGATTCGAAGAAAATTTCAGTCCTTCAAACAATTCTCGTATGTGGATGACTCCTGGTCATATTATATTTACAACAGACAATTCCAAAATCCATACTTGTGATGCAAGACCTTATGATTTCAGTACATCTCCCAGTGAAGCTGAAACTGATGAACTTTTGGCGACAGCATCTACAGTTTTAGACATATTTTTCGATACTGAAAACACTTCTACTCGAATGTTTGTTGTTTTGACGAATGGTGATGTACAAATATTCGAATATCGAACTTTGTTATATGAATGGGCTAGAATTGGTTATTTCAATGTGAACATTGTTTCTCCAAACAGCAATAATAATCATGTATTTGTAACTCAAGTAATGATATCACAGAATCAGAATATGATATATTGGTCTCAAAAATCAGGTTCTTCTGAAGCATATTTTGATTTACACAAGCGTGAAATTCCATTAAATGGTGTTAGAGAAATCACACAAAGTGCAATTGGAGTACCCCAGAAACTGTTAAAAAATTGCCCAACATTTGACCTTGTTGAAATTAGAGATAATGTATGCATTATTCCCCATCTCCCAAATTCTGTAAATCTTTATATTATATTATCTACTCGTTTGCATGTCTGGCTCTTTCATATAGATGGAAAATTGCTGTGGAGAGGCATTGTTGGGGATAGTCCTATAGACTTTATATCTTTGTGTACAAAATCAATAGGTCTGTGGAATCAGAGTGGAAATATAATAGTGTGTAAGCTATTGGATACAGTGAAAAATTATGTCTACATTTTAAACAATGATATATTGATAGCAATAGCCCCCAATGGTGAAATACGCAGTAAAATTAATTTAGAAATTACATCAACAGATATTAAAGATAGTTTTATTATGCAGAATATTATCTGTATTTTTAAAGATGATTATAAAAGTATACAGATTCATAATATTTCTGATGGTCAAATAGTACAGTTCTTTGATTTAACTAGTTATTCACCAATAAATGGGATTTGGTACCATTCATCTTGCATTCCTAGTATTGGGTTTTATTCTGATCATAAAATATATAAATTAAATTACAAATCTTTGAAATCTTTAATTGTGTCAGACCCTCCTTGTAATTTACATGGTCTAAATTTGTTAAAACAAGAAAATGTTCATGTCTTTTCTTTATTACGGGATGTCATACATCATAAATTTGAATCATGTGATATTCCACCATTGAAGCAAATGCCCAAAGTTTTACAAAGTGAAGCATTGTTGTTGGCTGTTAAACAATCTTGCCGAGAAAATGGATTCAAATCAAATGATTTTCCAATTAAAAACATGAATAATGTTCTTTCTAAAAATAATGGATTTCCTAAAACCAAACTAAATGAAATGTTGAGTCCAATGGTTGAATGTTTTCATAAACTAGAAAAATGTAAGAACACACATTAAAAATATTTCTTAGTAAGTAATAAGATAATCCAATAACTGTTGTATTGCTTAATTATCTTGCTGTGCTATGATATTTGTAATTATACAATTGTAGATCCAAAGGCTAAGCACAGGAACACGTGTTACCCTTTCATAATTTCACATAAGGTCAAAATAACATACCTAACATAAAGTCTCCATCAAATTTAAAGGTACATATTTTGTTTAACTTCAAAGTTGTTTGGTGACTTGTAGCACAGGACCAAGTATTGTAAATTTTTCGTTCTTGATTTATATTTGATTTTTAATATTTAGTTTAATTTTGGGTTAAGGACTAAGTAAGCATGTGAATAATAAACAAAATGAATACAGTTAAGTCTTATGTACTATTTAAGAATAAAGCAATTGTGCTCTCCCTCACCCATCAATTATGTGTCCTCACTGTTGATTTTAACTGAAGCTAACACTGTATTTATATATATATATTTAGTGTTCTTGTACATAATGTCTTTAAATTCTAAAGAATATGAAAAACAAAAATACCAGAGTGAAATTTGAAGTCACTTATTCTGTTCATTCATTTGTAATGTAAATATTGTAAATATAAATGATAACTGTTGATACATAAAAATGAATATTGTTCTTCTTTACTTATATGAAATACATTAAATCATTCTAGTTCAAATGTTTTTAACTGCATGAAAATGTTACTAATAATACAGAGAAATTTTCGTTAAATTTAGTTACAAATTTTTAAAAATCTTTCAAAATGTATAATTATAAACAATGTATGTATTGATTCTCCCAGTATTTTCTGTTTAAGTGATTATTGACTTGGATTCATAAATTTTTTTAAATCCCTATATATTAAAACTCAATTTTTTCCTTCTTAGATATCATAAGCAGGTATAGAGAAAACTATAAGTGAATAGTTATTTATTTTGAATTTGTTTATTATCCACCCAAGGAGCTATTGTTTTAGGTGGATCACTTTTGGTCTACCAGTCACTTTTCAATTTTTTATTGTTTGCTTTGATTTAATTACATTTAGCTTAAATATATTTAATTTAATAATTTGTTTGCTTTAATTTCAATTACAACCCGTATGGTGACCGGGGATGACAGAATAGTCTCACTGTAGCTCATGCATGTCGTAAAAGGCGACTAAAATGGGTACCCAGCGTCTGGGGGTATAGCCGGGCACCCTGCCCCTGCGGATTATATCAGGGGACCTCAGGGACTTGCCTTCTTCAGGTAAGTATGAGCATCATGACCCTGAGGCACCTTAGGGATCTTTTTCTTTCCCTTTTTGCTGGCTTTGGTAAACTCTGGTGACACACTCCCGGGATACCCTAGCAATTCTTCTCTATTTTTGGCCCTCCTTCTTGTCAACCATTTTTACCTTTTTTTTCAACTTCACGTCTAGACCACAGTTTAATCTTGTTTGGCGCAGCATAGCCATATCTGGCTCTTATGCCATTAAACTTTACAATCACTCACTCACTTAATTTCAATTAAGTGTAGCAGTTATAATATTCAATTTAATAATTTATCATTAGCATTAATTTTAATTACATTTAGTTTAAATATGTTCAATTTAATAATTTATTGTTTCCTTTAATTTTAATATTGGAAAAGTTGACTTATATCCATTTCTCAATATTTCATCGTTTATTTTAATTCTTATATTTAATTGAGTAATTTAACTATAATTATTGAAAAAAAGTGCACCTTGAATGGCTAAATCTATTCTTTACAAAAATTTGCATTAAACTTTATACTATATTTTTTTACCAATATATTTGAATTTATTTTAACTTGATGTTTTGAAACTCAAGCTTAAATGCTGGAATAGTCATTTATATTATTTAATTTTCAAAATGTAAATTTTTTTTAAAGCTTCACCTATCAAAGCTTAAATTTTTCTTTTTACATATCATATGTAGATATATAGAAAATTGTTAGGTGAATAGTTCTTTCTTCTAACCTATTCTAGTTGAATAAATTCTGTTCTTTTTCTTTCTTTCTTTCTTTCTTTCTTTTTTTTTTTTTAATTATCTTTAACTTGAACTTTTGAAACTCAAACTTAAATGCTGGAATTGACATGTATATAATTTAATTTGTTAAAATATGCTTAATACATATAAATTAGTACAAATTTAATGAAAATTATAAAATCAAATATTCATTTTATTTATCTATAAAAAAACTGAAATCATTTTAATTAAAAGTACATTCATAGTTTTATGTGTTAACTTTTTTTTTTTTATAAAATATTAATTTGTATTTTTGTTATTTTATTTCATAACAATTCTGACAGTTGATAATTTTGAGCATTTTCCATGCAAGAACTATTTTTGCGTGGAAAATGTTATCATAAATGTATAGATTATCACATTGTCTTAAAAAATCTCTGCAATTATATACATACATTTTATTCAAAACAAAATAAATGTTTAAAATTGTATTTAATGAAATTTTATTTTGAATTTTTTCATATATACAAAAATGTCAGATTAAATTTATTAACATCCTAAAAGAACAACATTAATATATGTGGAAAGTAATTACATTCATTTTATAAAACAGATGCATCTCGAGAACTGATGAAAGGATTACAACTGATCAAGAGTAGATGAATTGGTTGTAAGTGGAAAGGAATTTATTATCAGTGATGACAAGAGACAAAGAACATATTAGTTTGACAAATTGCTTGTTTTGTTAACTAGTTAAGAACCCATTTCTACCATGTGATCAATGTTAAGAGAATTATAAGAGTTATTTACAGTTTCATGAATTTCATTTAAATCAATATTAGATAGTAAAAAGATATAAATCAAAAGTAAAACAATTAATATATATACTAATTTCATTAGAGTCATAATAAAATTTATCAAAATATGTCAGTAGATCTTATGTATAAACAATATTGAAATTGATACTTGTGATTTCTAGATTTGTTACATATTTACTGGCAGCCTAGTCTATTATGTTGATAAATGAAGAATAAACAAGATATATTGATGAAAATGATTATATTTGTACTGTACATGTTTTTTAAAGGCTACATTTAATCACTTAGGTTACATGTTCTTCATTCTAGACAGGGACGTCTTAAGGCATGGGCCCTGGCCCAGGGCCTCACCTTTGAGGGGGGCCTCGTCTAGTTCTCTACTCGGCCTCAATTTAGATCATAATCTGAATAATTTTAATCGTCAAATGTTACTCTCGGACATGATTTGTTGAAGACAGTTACTTCTATATTAAATTTTTCTATTTACAACGTTTGCTGAGAATCAGGGAAAATATTAATTTTATTTCTAAAGCGAGATATATTCAATCTGTTGATAAAAAATGCTGCTGTGGGAAGGACTGACACAGACATAATAAACACTCTTTCCAGGACCTTTTATTTATTTGCACACATGAGTTAAGGATCTCTCCTTAATGGACAAGAGATACACTTAAGCCCCCAACAGAAGTGACAAAAACAAATTCCCGATTTTTTGACAAACTTCAGGGCTAATAAAAAGGTGGCTGAAATGACCCTGAAGGAAATCACACTTTTTCTAAGAAACGAGTGGTCTACATTTCTAAATCAGCAATTCTTTCCTTTAAATTTAATTTCTTTGAAAAAGCAAAAGGTAATTACGTTTTCATTTTTGAATTATGTTTCTTTGAGATAAAACAATATATAAATATTTATATCGCATTAAATAAAGCAAAATAATATGTAATTGTATTTACTTTTTAATAAAGAGAGTTATAAAAATAGTATATACAGTTTCAAGAAATTTTGCTCTTTTTTATATAAATTTTCTTCCCTCTCCCTATGAACACATGAAATAATCTCTTAACTATTTATAAAATTAAATAATTCAAAATAAAAACCAACGTTTTTAAAAACAACGTTTTTATATGGTGGCAAAGTTTATTAAAAAAATTATTAAAATATTAGTTAAAACTGGTCGCAAATATCTAAATATTGCATTGTTAGGCAAATAAGAACGGTTCCCAAAATTTCAGAGCTCTAGCTTGATGGGAAGTTGGTTAAATTAACAATAGACAATTTGATGACACACTGATACACATACATACAGACACAGACCAAGTGAAATACATAACAGCGTTAAAACTAACTAAAATTAATTAATCTGGTAAATTAAATGGTTGGAATAGAGTTTAGTCAAACCACTCTTGGAGACAGAAATTATTTGGCGGTATTTTGCCAAATGTTGTAAAATTGGTCCGTGAAGTGGACTTAACATTCAGCCAAAAAAAAAATCGCCAAGTTTGGCAATTATTCAAATTGCGCCAAGTGATTGGGCTAAACTGCATTATTTAAAAAAATATGAGTTAAAACTTGTCGCAAACGTCTAAATATTGCATAGTTAGGCGAATACGAACGATTCCCAAAATTTCAAAGCTCTAGCTTGATGGGAAGTTGATTAAATTAAAGATCGAAAATTTGATGACACACACACACCAAGTGAAATTCAGAAAAACGTTGTAAAATAAATATTTCAATGGATTCTTTAGACTATTTTAAAACGAATTTCACTTGGTGTGAGTGTGTGTGTGTGTCATCAAATTTTCGATCGTTAATTTAACCAACTTCCCATCAAGCTAGAGCTTTGAAATTTTGGGAATCGTTCGTACTCGCCTAACAATGCAAATGACTGAACATTTGCGATAGTTTTAACTATCTTTCTTTAATAATAAGTTTAATCAAACACTGGCGCGATTCAAAAAATTGGCGCAAACTGGCGGTTGCTGAGCGTTAAATCCGTGAAACGGAACAGGGTAGCCACATTTGGCAAAATACTGCCAAATAATTCTTGTCGCCAAGGATAAACCTTTCCTGAATTCTGGTTCCCATTTTTTTTAATAGAATGACTTACAAACTTTCAAATGCATGTTTTGATTTTATGAGTATTATGAATTTCTTAATATGCTCACAAATGTATCTTTTTAAGTAAATTTTAAAGTTAAAAATAACTAACAGTTTTAACTAATATTTCAATAATTTTCTTTAATAAACTTTGCTACCATATAAAAACGTTATTTTTAAAAACGTTGGTTTTTATATCGAATTATTTATATTGATTAATATGCATAAGTACGTGCTTCCTTCATTTTTAATGCACTATGATCTTCCAAAATAATTTCCGATGTGTATTGTAATTCAGAGAAATATTTTTATTGCTTCTGATATGGAAAGCATAATATTACTCGTTTAAAAATTCCAATGACTGTCCTTTTTATTATCATTGAAACCCACATAAAAAAAGAACATTTATAAAACTAATATATTACAGTATTACTGATTGTAGTAATGTAATATGAATGTAGAAAAACAATCAAATAACAGGAATCCTACTGTACGATTTGATAATTAGATACATAAATTCCTGTACAATAATTTAATGTTTTAAGAGTAAATATCAAAAAGAAAAAAATTCTCATCCAACACAGTACAAGATAAGAGATTTTTAGTGTATAAAAACTCTCATTAGAAATGTTCTATTTGCGTGTGTATGTTTAATCAGATTTTTCTGCAGGAAATTAAAATTTATTATAAATATTTTAATTTTATACATCTTTTTATTTACAAATTAGTGAGTGAGTTTTCTGCTTTTCCCCCCCTTGAACTGAACAAAGAAGAGAAGGAAGGGGAAAAAAAAGCAAAATGCTACACATAGTTATGTTTATATTACTTGAGATGTGGCTTAATGACTTTTAGAACAGTGTATTTATTTATTTATTTTTAGTTGCAAAATAACAATTCTTTTTCTAATAATTCCTAAATATGTGTGGGTGTGTGTTATTTTAAAAAATCTCTTAGTTATTTTTGTGATATTAATAAAATGGGAGTCATCATTTACTAAATTATTCGTAATTTTTCTGTATATGATCTTGTACCGGTTTAAAGTGGATTCAAAGCTATAACTGGTCATTTATTTTTAATTTTACCGGTCATTTATTTTAATAACTGATTATTTTACTATAATACTTCACGCATGCGAAAAATGGGTACTCCAGTTAGTATTGATATAAAACCTTTAAGGCTCCCGTCGACACGACACCAAGAAATCCCCGAGCGTAATGTTAATCCTATGGAGTTTTCTATTTACATCTAGGGTATTGCTTTTAATTGTATGAAATAAGATGCATTCGAAAGAGTGAAAAAAATTAACGTTTGTCTGGTTTTCAATTTTTTAAAAATGTTTGCAAGTATATATAAATATTTTCATGAGCATATATTGCTTAATTAGTAATGAATTACAGACAACGGATACTCGATTTTCTGCTAAAAAATTAAAAATGAATGAATTAGAAGCTACTTTTTTTTAACTATCCTTTGGAATGACTTTTTTATACTTATTGACAAAGTAAATCTATTTCTCCAGAGTAAAAACATGGTTCTCGAAAAGTTTAAAATTATGAAAATCGTTAATGATATATATAAAAATTAAAAGAGACTCTTTTGACTATTATGAGTCAAAAGTCAAGGAAGTATCCTTTAAAAAGGAGTATCAAAGTGTTCACAAATTTGTAAGACAACGCAATGTTAAGGTTATTTTCCTTGAAAGAAATAGAGACACCGAGCAACGTTTAAAAACAGCCACAAGCAAGAAATTTAAAATAGAAACCTTTTCACCAATAATTGACTCTAAGTTACGATATAGAAACACGTAGTAAGAAATCTGAAGAATTTTTTGAAGTGTTTGGATTTTCTGAATATATTTCTATTTTTGATGAGACAGAAATTAAAGTAGCAAGCGAGAAAATATCAAAATTTTACGATAAAGACATTAATGAAGAGGAACTTAATTTGGAAAGCCAACTGGAATTGAGATCAACACACTCTATACATACATATATAAGAAAGACTATTCAAAGTGTTTCCCAATATTGAAATAATAATGAAAATTTTCTTATCAATGATGATTACTAACGCGAGTGGTGAGCGTTCATTTTCTAAACTCAAACTGGTCAAAAACGAGTTGAAAAATCATATGACTCAATCACGTTTGAATAATTTAAGCTTGATGAGTATTGAAAATGAAATATTATTAACAATTGATTATGAAGAACTAATTAATGATTTTACAAATTTAAAATGTATAAAACGAATATTTACATAAAAAAATCATTTTATTATGGATTGTATTTATTGATCTGTTTATGAATATACACCAAATTAGATTAAAGGGTTGCTGGTGGGGCCTATTTTTTCAGAAGTGCCCAGGGCCTCGAGAAGTCTTAAGACGTCCCTGGCGATCATCACAGTTTATCCGCCTGATCACAGACATCTCTCGGGGAAACTTCACTTAGAGGGGTTGAAGGTTTTTTCTCCATCATAAGGTTAGTGCTTTTTTCACGTTTTTTTAATATTATTTTCATGTCTTCCACAAATGATGATTTACTACGTTTTTTTGTCTTTCGGTCATACTTTCACCGTATTTTCTTACCTTTTTTTCAACATTTGGTAGTTATGTTATATATGTTTATTTATTGAAAAAAATCTTATATTTATTTTAAATATATTTTATACAATCTTAAATATATTTATCAAAGTTGTATTGTTTTAAGTAAAATTAAGATCTACCCTATTTATTTTTTTTAATGTTTGCCACAAAATGCTGATATAATACGTATTTTGTCTTTCGGATAAAATTTCACCGTTTTTTTTGACATTTCTATCGCTTCGGCTGATCGTTTTGGTTAAACCTGAGTTTGATAGGGCCTGGCGCGCTTTAACTTTTTTTGGCGATAAATTGCCAAATATGGTTGCCAAACAATTCTTTTCTGGTAACCCTACTGAATCTATAAAAAGGGGTTCGACGCTTTGTTTATCCTTTTTACGCCAAAAAAAAGTTAAAGCGCGCCAGACCCTATCAAACTCAGGTTTAACCGATGTTTTTTCTATATATCACAGTTAACATGTTTTATTCCGACATGTTTTTTTAACATATCTCGATTCCGACTTTGAGAATTCTGCAATTGGCGCGATTTTAAACCGCGCCAAGAAGTACACTAAATTAGGACTTCACCCTAAAAACTTATTTTTGAAGAGAAAGCGTTTCTCAAATCCAATATTTTACTTATTCCTTATGAAAGGAAATTTGTTTGATAGCTGTCCTTAAAACCATCACATGTCCGATATGGTAATGATCAAAACAAGTTAAAGATTAAAATTAAAGAATATCTTTAAATATTTATTAACAGTAAATTTAAAACTGAGTAATTGAATTTCGTGTTTTGTAAGAAACACAAAATTTACTACATAAACAAGCTTTTCAGATTATTACTTTTTTAACGTTTTTGATTCTAAATCGTATTATTTATCATTGCCTCTATTACAATAAATATACAAAGAATGATACATCAGTTTATTCATTTATTTGAAATATACCTGGAACTTGTATTAAAATTTATGATTAAAAAAAAGTGCTAATTTTTGTGAGTAATCCAATATCCGTAATTTTCAGTATCCAAGCGTTCGGTGCGACGAAGTTATCATCCAGAGAAGAAATGAAATATTTGGCATCGTATTCAAAAGAGTCAGCGATATTGGCGAGAGAAATGTTTAGCTAATGTAACCCCCTTTGCTTTCCTCTCTTTCCTCGCGAACAATCGCCCTCTCTTTAACGAGTTCCCAATCTGTTTCGATCCTGAAGTTGAGCCATTTGGTTGCTAACTGACTACATCTACAAGTTGATCGTAGAGGTAAATTTTGTTTAAATTACGTTTCAAATTTACTTGTTAAAGTTACGCCACTGAATTTAAAATCAGCGATGTAGAATAAAATTATACCGGACTACTACGCTACTGTTTTGTCCTAAAATGCCAGTAAATCAATACAGAAAGTTAAAAAACGAAAGCTAGAATCAAATAACTTGAATGAAATAACTTTTTCAAATATTGTTTGTGTTTTGCTTATAATTTCTATTGTAAGAATCATGGATATCAATAAATTTAAAAATAGTGAAGTTAAATTGTAAAAATTTCAACGGGTGAATGAATGAAATAACGTGAAACTAGTTGCATGCATGTATAGAAATTTTTTTTCTTTCATACTGAAGATGGATAGTACATGTTTGATTGTTTTGCTTAATAAGTTATATTATTTACTCTCTAAATTGATTAACATTTTTTTCTGGACTATAATTCTTATTATAATTTACTGATACTATTTTTGATATATTTATCTAACTGTTTAAAAACTGTGTGTTATGGATTTTGATGTAAATGAATTTCTTTTTTTTATAGCTCATAGTTACTACTGAAAGATAATTATATTCTGCAGAATTTTAATTTGGGTATGGTATATTTATACATATTTTTCAATGTGTGGTTTCAATTTAATTTTAATTTTTATAGTATTTAAATTTTTAATGAAAATATGGTGAGTTATATTTAAATATTAAAGACTTGATTCTATTGGTTTAATTAATGGTAAGAAGTTTATGATAAAATGTTAGGATATACTTTGTATTTTGAAGATACATGATGTACAGCTTTATGTATTGTTAAAAATATTCCAAATGATTTATTTTTCATCTAATGTAATAAATTACATCAATTGTTAACTGAAAACATTTTTTTGAAATTAAAAACAAAGTTTCTCTATTCTGCTCTACATACTAATTATGACGGTAATGTTAAGATTCCTCTCTTTTGTTTTGTCTTAAGCAAAGAACTGACAGTTATTTTTGATACTTTTAATGGAAATGTTTGAATTTTGAGAGTGAGTTACAAAAAATTGGAATATATGATTGAAAATAACAAATTAGTTTTGCACCATTTCTTTAAATTTTAAATAATTTTTAAAATATCAAAACATTACTAACGGCTTAAACACGGTTGTAGTCATATTGATATTAATGAGTGAGGCACATTAATATATATATCAAGACTTTTCACCTGTTTATTACAAAACATGTTTTACTTTTGTGATATATATTTTTACCTTGTATAATAAGCAATTTTAGATTTAAATATTAAAATGGAAGGGGAGATTTTTCTCAAAGTCTTATAATCTATTTAGAAAATCTTATTTGAATATATGTGGATTAATTGATATATCTGCTCTATACAAGAAAATAGGTTATCAAATTAACTATATAAAATTTCCTCATATTTTTTTAACTCCTAAATTCCATAAAGTACCTGTTAAATTTTGCTATATAACTAATGATTATAAAATTTATATTAAAAAAAGCAGGTAAAATTTTGCAAAATATTTTACTAGATACAATTGATATCTTAATAAGACTGCTATTTTTAAAAATAGTTTTGTTGTTAATGTATAAAAATATTTCATCCATAGTCATGATTTTGAAGATATTTTGAATTCGATTGATATAGGTCATATATATATACAGTTTCTTTGTGTTATTTTTAAAAAATATATTAATAGATTTATTTCATATAACTGGTATATATATCTGTTCTTAACACAGGGAATTGAAAAACGTAACAATTTAAATGGAAGAATAAAAAAAAAAAAAATTTAAATGAAAATTGGTTTATAATAAAATACTTTGAGTAATTTCAAGTTCACCACAAATTGGATTTCTAAGAAAGAATGATCTTGTAAATAAAATAATGAAGTCAAACTTATAAATATAGTTGAATTACCCTGTATTTCCCTTGCTCATCTGAAAAAAAGATGTATAGTAAAGATGAAGAAACAACAAACTTTAATAAATGGAGAATTTAAATAAGGATTTATTTTCATTAATATTTTGTAAGCTAAAAAATATTTCAGCATCCACTAAAAAATGTATCCACTAATAAAAGATTAGCTTAGCTCTGCAAGTAATAAATATTTATAACATAACATTAAACTATGAAATAAATTATTCTATGTGTTGAAAACGTGAAAAAATTGACAAAAGATGAGGAAGGAGGTTTGAAAATTATCACCATGTATTAAAAAAAAATTGGTGGGAATTTGTGTTTGTACTTGCAGCTCCTTTCCATAGGTCAGTGAAGAAATTTTAAGTGACATGTTCCAGTGGTGGGGATTTGTATAATGGACTGACCAAAAATGGTACATAGTAATAACACATAAAGCAAAATTTATGGTAGTACGTTTAATTAAAGATTCTCAGGGAAATCAAAAGGGAATACTCTTGAATGCTTAAGTATCTGCTCACTTATACAACAAACAGGAATGAATGAAATGTGCAACCTAAAACGATTGATGTCGAGATTTTTCATGTGAAAAAATTTATTGAAATGACACACTCAAGGTAAAAGGGGAGAGAAAGTAAAATGCCCTTGCTGGGTTCATATTAGATGATGCTCATATTGTAGGTTTTACCTGGAATAAAAAAAAAAAAAAAAAAAATTAATTTGGATCTGTGCGCAACCAATTTTAAAAATTGGCTGATAAAAAAACTCTTCAAATACTTGCATCTTTTAAACAAAAAAAAAGTTGGTGATATTGCAGTAAGTTAAATAAGTTAGATATATTTAATGGTTATCTTTATTTTCAAATATTTTATTCTGCTTCATATTCAGTGTTTTTTTCCCGGTGGTATTTCTCATAATTTTCTCTGGTCCCTTTGGAGGTGTAGAAGTTAGGAGAAGGAGGTTTGAAACTCTGATATATCCTTATCACTGAGCAAGGTTTAAAATTATGAAGTTTGTCGCCAATAGCCTTGTGTTGCTTCTAGTGCAGCGTTGATAGGCTCAATCAGTCTCTCTGGTGAAGTTTCAGACATCTAATTCTTCATTTAGTATTTCATCATTACTTTATTTTAATTATAAATGTATGGTAATGGTTAGGTAGGATAGTTAAGATCTATAAAATAAGTTAAACCACACATCCACAGTCTAAAGCCCATGATAGTATTATACATTTACATCATATCCATGCCTTGTTTTCATTCTTTGTTAGTAGATTTAATCATCAAAAAATTTTCCTTTTTTGTGTTTTGAATTGTTTTCAATATTTTTTACTCTATATTCATTTTGTAAAAATTTTTTATAAAATTCTGAACACTTTTTATAAATTCCAGAATTCTTAATTTTCCTTGATATAATTTTTATTGAATACAGGTTTATTTACTGTAACAGCATGTCTATCCTTATTTTGTATTTGATATCTTTGCTTGGTTATTTTGTCCAGTTAGTAACATATTTCCAGATATCTTTTTTTTTATTCTTAAAGGGATTTTATAATAGATATTTTATAAATTAATGATTTTAGATTTTTTAGGATATTAGCCTTATTTATAATATTCTTATATTTTAATTTACTTTATGTGTTATATTTTATTTAGCAAATTTTTCTCACGTTATGTACTGTGACTAGGATTATAAGTAGGATCCTCAATAAAACACTACTGTTTTGTCAAGAAAAAACAATTAATATTAAATTAAGTTTCTCAGTTTTTCAGAATGGTATGTCAATAATTACTCATTAAAATATCAAATTTGAAGCCTTCTTTTCTGTCGTTCGAGGCTGGTGTTTTTTAATTCTTTATTAGTTACAATGAAAATAAACAATACATCTATTCAAAATGAGACTCTCAACTTCCTTGTAAATAAAATTATATATTCACATTAATTACTACAGTTTACAAACATCCTACAACTTGCACATTACCGCTAAGTTCTACCACCGCCATTTGCCGTTTAAGTTCGTAAGCTGCAACACCACCAGCCACCATGCGTGAACAGTGAAAGCTGGTAGAGCATTTGGCAGGTTTGGAACGCCGGCAAAGCCGCGCAAACTGGCCAGGTAGGCTACTCCGTACTCGCGCGCGCGGCATTAAAGCATCCGCTGCAGGCCATTACCGAAAGCCAAAACCATACAGGCCAGCTGCCGCCAGTACTTCATTACAAACATACGAACGCGCCGCGGCATTTCCGCACGATTGTAAACATTTGTGCTGCTGCGTGAAGTAAAAATACGCCAGGCTGCTGCGTAGCTTATGCTGCGGTACATCTTCAGGTAGTAATTTTGGATCCCAGAGATTCCCAATTCCAGCATTCCTGAAAAAGCAATTTGGAGTTAATTTTTATGGTGTAGAGTGAACCCTGTAAGATAAAATGGCGATGTCCCAAAGACAGAATTTTTTTCCTTTGGTTATTGGTTCTCCCTCGTTTTCTGTTTAATCCGTTCACAAGGCAAAGTGTCGTCTCAAATTCCATGCATGACCTAAAACCGGTACTTCTTTTTTCCCCGTAATCTGAACTTTCTTGTACAAAATTCATTTTAACTCAGAAATGCAATTATTGTTCCATTCAAGTAATTCAAATTTAAGATGGCTTCAGAAATCTTGCTTTGAGATTCTGATCTAAAATGTTCGAACTCGATACAGAGTCTAAGTTTGAAGTACAATTATAGACAAACATTAGTCTTTGAGTTTCATTGTAAATCCATTTAAAGGCTCTTCTACCTTAGTTGTTGATGTGTCTTTAAACTTTGCTCTGTGTGGCAGATAATGTACACCTATGCCTTTAGAAATGTCCATTGTTCTGATTAATTTGTTCAATGATACCTTCTCTTCCCATTGATTAAAAAACTTCTTGATATTCATTTTAACCAATTTATTGATTTCAGGGGATGAACTGTATTTCTTGGCCTTTTGGGCCATCTTTATTATCATGTAAAGGAGGATGTCCATCTAACCGGGGTGGATTCACCTTGTATTTGTCAAATTGTCTCTGCTAGCGGTTTCTCTGAAATGTTTCAAAGCAAGTTGTTGGGTCTCTGTTTTAGAAGCGTTTTTATTTCTCGTCTATACCCAAAGTGTCTAACTTCCAGAGATCAGTAATTTAGCATCATTTTACATGTAATGACGTATAACAGTGAGCTATTTGTAGGTGGGGCCTTTATATCAAGATTTACCCATTATAGTCCACCTAGAGTGTGTATGCGACATAAACCTCTGAAGATGTTTTGTTCCCGTTAGCAATTTCTGCAATGGCTCAACGTCAACCAGTGTCTCGCCTGAATTTTTCTCATAAAGACAGGATTTCCTCATTTTAATCATTGCATCCTCATTAAAATACCTAGATCTTTTAATTGTTTCAGAACAATTATCATCATTCATTCTAGGTAAGAGCACAAATTTTCTTTTCATCTAAAACTTCTAATTCACAATTATAGCTTCGTCAACATTTGAAAGATTAATATTATATCTTTGTGCTTTCGTGTGTTCGTTCTCAGATAAACCATGATTTACAGTTTCCTCACTAACCCCTTTAAGTTCTCTTTCCCATAATAAATTTTGTAATATAAGATCTCTGGCTACCCTTATCAATTCTCGCCCCTAAATCAAATGTTTCAAATTATTTTCTTTAAATATAAACTATTAAAGTCGAAGGTAACTTTCCCTAGAACAACTATTATTGATGTAGTATTTTCAATAACTTCCCTTTTAATTGAGTTCTCTTTTTTAAAATGTTTATTTTCTTAGGTAACACATAATCAGCATGTCTTTTCCGCCGTCGTACATTTTACTTTTGTTTTGCAAAGAACAACATGTGTCGGTTTGATACAAGCGAAAACAAAAACCTTTTTTTTTTTAAAGCAACTTATCGATTTAAGCTGTTAGAGCTGATAACTTTTCCCCAATGCAATAATACTAGTGTGAGATGAGTCTTCACAGATGAACATAGTTGCTTCTTGAATTATAAACAAACAACTGACTGACATCTGCTGCTCCCCTTTCCCTCTCGAAACTTGGTTTAAAGCTTTTTTTTTTTTATAACTCGGTATTAACATATGAGTTCTATGAGAGTCGCGTATTTTGAATCTCTTTTTTTTAAATATAACTCTGTCTTTTCTTTTCATGATAATCTGCTTGTTTTAAAAATTCTATTAAATCATTTATTGAATATTCTCCTCAATTCTTTGTAAAATTCAAATACTATATCATTTAGCAGTGCTTTTAGAATTACTGGGGATAATAAAAGTACTAAAAGTATCTGATCACGTGCCTAATGATTCTAAACTCTAACAAGATCTGAATTTTATCAAATGGTGCTGCAAACCTTTACGTCATTTAGATGGCTTAAGTGGGAGATTTCTAATAACTTGACTCTATGGCTGTTTATTAAAGTTTCTTTTCTACGAATCTCTGTTCTAACAAATAAATAAGCTTTAGCACCGTGAAATAGAGAAACGCCGATAGTTTTCAAAGCTGTTCAGTTAAATGAAGCTTTTAAATAATTAATTATAGCGTCGTCTAAAGATGTATTATTAATGTATCGGCGTTTACGTAGGATTCAAAATGTAAGCCATTCGCATATTACCAGAAAATTTTGGGATCTGTGTACCCCGTGTTGGCGTTGATTGTTGGTGTTTAACTCCTTTTCATGTGATGAATAATTGAAGTTGGGAGAATTCGTGAATATCTTTATTTTAGTTAAACTTGTAAAATATTTATTAGCTTTGGATCTCAGGTTACCAATTTTCCACGATATTCTTCAGCAGATTCTAATTCTTTATCCAGATCCTCAGATTTCCATGCTTTCTATATCCAGAATCAAGTAATTTGAGAGAATCGATTTTATCATTTAATTGTTCTATATATAAAGTTCAATTTTAAGCTCTCTTCCTTGATTGCCGGTTTTTGAATTTCTAACTAATTCAATTTTGAAAATAAGTTTAGTAGTTCTTATTGTTCTCGTTTTCTTTTGCATAACTGAATTAGTTCAGAGTTTTGGGTGTATTTTGTGCAACTATCAAATTTATAAAATATGATAATAATCAAAATATTATTCAAATATATCACTTCAATCTCTTATATATTTGTATATTAAATTTTTAAAACACAAGCTCTAATCCCGGCAGGGATGCCATATCAGAAACAAAAAAACAAATAATGTGAAATTAAGTTTCATAGTTTTCAAATTAGGTATGTCAATAATACTCATTAAAAATATCAAAATTTAACCTTACCTTTTCTGTCGTTCGAGGAGCTGGTGTTTTTTTTTAATTCTTTATTAGTTGCAATGAAAATAAACTCATCATCTATTCAAAATAGAACTCTCAACTTCCTTGTAAATGAGTATATATTCACGTATTACAGTTACACACATCACTACAAGGCCTTACAGGTTACATAATGAGCAAAAGCGTTCTCTATAAGTTCTTGCCCAGTTCAAGGATTCAAGTAAGTGTTCTGTTTTGGCTGACTCACTCCGTAACAAGCGTCCTCTGGCTGATCACGTGTTTCAGATAGGAAGAATATTCAGTTCGGAACAGTTGTTGTATTATTAGTTTGTTTTGCCGAATATTTAAGTGAAATTTTTTTACAATATCAGTGAAAGTCTTGCAGTGAATTTCTGTAGAATTTGTGTATCAATTCTTATCCATTTTACAATATGTTCAAGAATATTTAGTTTGTTTTAGCTTTCATACTTGGAGTGAAACAAAATTAACTTTAAAAAGAAAAAAAAAAAATTACCAAAAAAAAGGCATATCTTTGAAAGATTCTATGCATGTATTTGCAACTTTTGGAAAAAATCCATAATCTTTGTTGGCATAATTCATTTTTTGGTGTGTCATAATATGAAAGATCTGTAGTGCAGTAGTTTGTTGCAACTAATTATTCAAAATATTGATAAAGATGTAATAAAATGGTAAGAAAAGTTCTATGCAAAGAACAGTTTAGCCTCCCAAGGTGCTTTTTTTTTTTTTAATAAGTATTATTAATTGCTCTAATATAAAATTTTAAGTCGTGCCGCCGTACGCCGCCACCGCCGCCTTTTTGGCTGGCTACGCTGCAGCGTAAAACACGCTAAAGCCGTACCTTTTTATAAAACTTTTGGTGGATTTATCATTTTCCTAATTGTACGCTTATTCATTCATGCAATTGTTCAAATTTATACTTTTTTATAAATTGTGATTTTTTAGTTAATGAAACAATTTTTCATTTTCTGACTTTGCTGTTCTTGAATTATAATTATGGTTTTCTTATTAAGAAATCAAATAATTATTTTTCGTGTCTTGAAATTTTATATATATCAAAATTATATTTTAAGTTAACTGTTTCTTTTAAATTATTATTCATTTAATTTTAAATTAAATTATTAGTGTATCCCCCCCCCCAAAAAAAAAAAAAAACCTTTAAAGCTTTTGTATCATTTTACTGTGTTAACAGAATAAATTCTTTTTTCTCAACTGCTTAATTTCTGATTAAGACAAATGTGTAATTCTTAATTTAATTTTTATTAGTTTGATTTCAAGAACCCTCTGTGTTGCATCTAACCATATATGATGGCACATCATGCAAATGTTTGGTAAATGTAAATTGATGTTTATGAAATCCTGTCACTATTTCAAAGATATCTTCTACATCACTTTTTATGAGCAAGTCATTGAGACTTATTCCTGTAGTTATAGTAGCTGGTGTAATGAAAATGAATCTCAGTTTTGTTAATTGCTATTCTGGAGTTAATACTGTATGTTGAGGTAAGTTATAAGTTGCTTTGAGAGAGTCTTTTTTTTTGCATAACTAACTTTTCCTATCTGGCCCAATTTGAGGTAAGTTTGTTTGAATTCAAGATACAATTTCTTTAACATTTTCTAGTAATGTTTTTGGAAATTCTCACTTGGTTATTTTCATTAAATGGCATTTGAAAAATAAAACTGTTGTCATCATTGTGTCTACAATTTGCTGAGAAATGTTCTTACACAAAGTTAGTCCTTGCTTGGAATTTTGTAATCTTCATTGACATTTTCTACATGCTGTATTTTTTGTAAACACTCATGAAGATTTTGGTTTTGTGAAATGAAGCCATAACATTTTACTTGTTTATTGGTTGCAACTATACCAGTGACTATTTACCTGAAAACTGTATTGTATAATGTCAATTAGCAATCTGAAAAGTGAATTTTTTTAAGTTGTCAGAAAATTTCTCTGCATCAAGCAGGCAACATATCTATTTTGCCAAAACTTTGAAGCTTGGGTTGGCTAATTGAAAAATGTCTAAGTTTTCTAGATTTATCTTGTAATGGGAAATATGTGTGTAATTTTGATACATTTTTCTATGTTTAAATGTTTCTTGATTGTGGTCTTGTTTCCACCTAATCTGGAAACTCCAAAGTTTATTCTCTTTTGAGGGACATCTACCTGTTTTGCAAAAAAAAAAAAAATCTAAGCTAACAATATTAAACATGCTACCCTGAACCAAGAATTTTACAAGCTTAGAAGAAGGTACATGAAGAGTGATATAAAACTAAATTAACATTAGAAAAACAGTTTTCGTTTTATGATAAATTCATGAAATTGAATGAGAGATTGTTTTCCTCCATGAGTGTAAAATTCTTCTGCATTTAAATTTAGATCTGCATCATGTACAGGTTGAATTAGTACATTTGAACACCTTTCTGAATTGTTAATTTTATCACAGAGAAGTGCTTTTAGGTGACAGTGTTTATATAAATGAGTAGAATGACACTTCGATATTTTATGTTAACCCTTTCACTCCCAGCGTATCGCATGCGATACGCCTACGTTTGCTCTCCTGTGCCGAGCATATCATATTAGATATGCTCCGAGAATGCCTGCTGCAGACCAACGTATCAATACATATATGCTCGATGAGAATGTTTTATTTGATTTTTTTAATGCTACTATATGCCATTACAATCTGTGAAATCTATATTGATAGGTTACTTAGAATGTTGACCTTGGTGATATGGGCTTGGATTTCACTTCTGGCTATCAGGAGCAGGATAATTGTTAAAAACACGTGTTGTGGCTCGGCTTTTTAAATGTAATGACACTATTTAAAGGGTGCCCTTGCTTTCGGTTTGCTTATTTTCTTTCTTGCTTGCTTCTTAGAAGTTCGAATGAAAATTTATGGATGTTTATGGGGGTTAGGGCTTTGGGTAGCAGCCTGTCATTTCATTCGATCTGTTTTTATTTGTGGCGACAGTCATGACGAAAAGAAAGTATTTATCTGATACTGAGATTTGTGAATTAATGAATGAATCTGACTGCGATGTTAGTGAAAATAATCCAAATCTGTACATAGCCATTAAAGGGAAAGAAAAAAAAAAAAGGACGAAGAAGATGTGTTGTTTGCTCAAAATCTTGCATGAAGCATCAAAATATGACGAAATTTGTGTGTAGACATGTGATGTTGGACAATGCATTGAAGAATTTTTTTTATAAAAATCCCATAGTAAAACAAGATTCATTTTTTGTATCTTAATATTCCGTGTAATGGTACATCATTACACATTGAAATTTATGTAACAAATGGAAGTATATTTTGTATTTTCTTAAAAGATATGATTTTTATGTAATAATTTTATGTAAAAAACATACAATTTTTGATTAAATGTTTTTTTCCTTCGTATGTATTAAATTTAATGCATTTTAAATAATATATGCAAAAACTAAAATTCTGTAATGTATAGCCAATTTTAGAGGAATTTTTTTCGTGAATTAGGCTTAACATCTAAAATCGTCTGGGCACAGCGTGACACTTCGCGGTAAGAAGCCACGGGCCTAGAGAAGCTCTTCTTTTTCTCCCTCTGATAGCGCTATCGGAGGGAGCAGTTAGTGCAACAATTATTCTTTAATATGATATCATTTTTCTTATCAACACTCAATTTTAGAAAAATTTCACATTTGAAAATTTAATTATTTGATTTATAAAATGCATTGTTGATTGAAAAAATTATTGATTGGAAATATTTTTTTATAATTGACAATTTAGTTTATTATTCCTATCTAGATAAAACTTAGGTGTTAATGAATGAGCTTTTTCAATGTGTTATGACACTGGCAATCATTTTTCAAAGAATAAAAAATAATCTAATTTAGGAATCTCTTAAATTCATATTGCTGGTCAGTTGTCCTGTCAAGTGTCTGTATTACTATATTTGATATTAAGACATCTGATAATTCCTTTCTGTCATATTAAAAGTTTTAAGCTTACATAAACTCTTCTTAACCTTATCAATGACATTTTGTATGTCCTTTGACGACTCATTCTCTAGTTTATCTAAATATAATATTTTTCTTATTTGTATTTCCACAATTAAAATGTGTTTTCATTTTGTTCTACTTCTGTAAAAAAAAAGCATGATAAAATGTATCATTCATGGTAATTAAATAGCTTCCTGTGTTTAAGCCTGATTTAAATATAACTCTTGTTCTTCTGTTAATTATTTATTATAATATTTTACTAAATATCATCTTAAATGTAAGGAATTCTTCACATTTTCCAGAAAATTTTTGCAATGGAATTTCAGCGTTATAGACATAGATTATGAGATTTTGGCTTATCAATATTTGTCATGGGATTGGAACATTTAGAATAGATTTGTGACATTTGATTTAAATTTTAATTTTAAAATTTGAAAAAAATCTGATTATTATTTGGTTGCATTTACTTCTGCATTGAATTCCAAAGTATTAACCAATAAATATTCTGTTTCTGAATTAAACTGTTTTAAAGAAAATTCCATTGTGTTATAGTATCTCTGATATGACATCACAAAAAATATCATTCTTGCTTTCTATATTACACTAAATTTTTGTTATACTCTAACATATAGATGTTCTTCCTTATTTTCTTCAGTTGCACTATTAAAAAGTTTGCATGTAAGATAAAATAACAAAAGTGTGGAATGGCTCACCCTTTTCTTTAAACATGTAGCCTTGAAATCTTGGGAATAGTCCAATCAATAAAGAAATCCCAATTGAGAGAATGCAACACAATCTAATTTTAATCAAAGTTCTTTATGAAATCATAACGTGGAATGTTGTTTTATTAAATGAAATTATACGTTTTAAAGTAGTTTAAAATCTAAATGTATGTGATCCATGGGATATCTACCATATGAAGACTAACTGTAAATATATGTTCTTATTGCAAAATGTGGGTAAATAAAAATGAGCATTTCTTGGACAACTTTTTCAATATTACTTCATGTAAAGAGTATCTAGACACGTTTCTTGCCCACCATCGGGTGGGTAAATAAAAATGAGCATTTTTTGGACAACTTTTTCAATATTGCTTCATGTAAAGAATTTCTTGACATTTCTTTCCCACTATCGCAAGAGGGTCCTGTCAGATAGCTAAATAGATGGTGTAAGGCTCCAATCACACCTTGACTGAAAATGAATATAACATGCGATGTTTTTTAAATTATATTTGTGTATTTTCAATTTTGTCATCATTAGTTTTAAAACACAAATTATTAGTGTAAGTATTTGAAAATTTCAATTTGGGAGCTGAAGATATTTTAATATGCACAGATATTGTTGGAGTGCATGCATTGTAATTGATTTTTCAAAGAAGTGTGAACATCTTAATTACTTTGGAAAAGGCATTAACAAAATAAAATTATTTTATACATGAAATATATATTTTTTGATAACTGAGTTGGATTGGCTCAACTCAAAATTAGATCAGTTTTATAAAGAAAATATATAAGCTAATTCTTATTTAATGTTACTCCCCCCCTCCAAATTATGAGCAAATGGCCTTCCTTATGTAAAAATTATCTAGAATTCCATTTTTAGTTCAGAATATATATTACTACATACTGGAAAAATTAATTGAAAATTAATCTGCTGGTGTTTTTGAAGCTATGCAGAAGAGGCTGAAATTGAATTTGAGAAATTTTACATTGTACTAAGATTATGCTACTTTTTGTGAAGACAAAACGATTTGTTTATAATAGTTTGCAAATCAATGAATGTTCAGTTTTAAATTAATTTTTGCCATTCAATTTTGGATCTTTTATTCAATATTTTTTTAATATTAAGGAAAATTAAATGAAATGTTAAAAAACTAAAAATGAAATAATGATGAGTTTTATTTGTTAAGTAAAATTTCATATTTTTCTATAAATTAAACAACACAATAAAATTTTGTTTCAGTATTATTTCCAAGATAAAGTCAATTGATAATCATTAAATTTATTTGGATCAAAATTTATTTCATAACAGAAGTGATGGATATATAATTTTTTAAAAAAATATATAAATATAATTTAATGTGGTGCAATTTTACATGACATAATTGTATAGCATTTTATGGGTGAAATTTTTAACTTAACCATGGAGGTAATAACGAGAGAGAAACTAATAAAAGTCAATTTCTATCTTCGTTAAAAAGGTATGAAG
>BMAW01130163.1:51523-84901 GCA_019974015.1 Nephila pilipes | reverse complement strand
TTATTATTATTCGCACACATGAGGGTCAATCAATCCAGAAATAAGATTCCCAAAGAGTCCAACCGCACGGGAAGGTGCGATACGAAATCCGGCAACAGTTTTCAGGCGGCTGTCTCTAATTTCGATTCTTAGGCCGCGCTTCGCTGCGCCATTCAGTCTTGGCGCAGCAGCCATCCGAGATGGAAGTACACATTGTTTGATCCTGCTATGCGATTCGTTCCAAAATTCGTTTTTGCCCCCCCCCCCAAGAGACTCCACCAGGGGATATTCATTGTTAGTCGACAGAGGTGTATGGCGACAAGTGTATGTCCATTCAACACGTCCGAAAGTGGTGCAGGCAGTTTTAGTGCCGGTCGGAAAGAAGCCCGCGATGAAGAACGGAGTGGAAGACCATTAGTTTCGGAGGCGGTTATCCAGTTGGTCCAACGCGAAATGCTTCAAAACCAGAAAATCACCGTCATTAAACTTTTTGCTCTGATTCCTGGGAGTTCTTACGGGATAGTGGAAAGAGCTTTGACTAAAAAATTGTATGCTCGATAGGTACCGTGGCGATTGGAATCAGGAAAAAGAAACGCCTTGACTGTGCTCGCCAATTTCTTGAAAAGTGTCAAGAAGATAAGGAGATATTTTATTCTTCATTGTTATGGGAGATGAAACGAGGGTGTTTCATTTCACTCCGGAAACGAAGCAAATATCCAAACAGTGGGGTCATTCAGGGTCACCAGTCGCAAAGTAGTTCAAACAAGCTTCTTCAGCTGGCAAAGTCACAACCATTGTTTCTTGGGAACGTAAGGGATGCTGCTGATCGATTTCATGGAACGTGGAACAACAATAAACTCAGACAGTTATTATGCAACTCTAAGAAAACTCGGGCGAGTTATCCAGAACCAGGACGAGGAGGAGAGAGGACGAGGACGACTGACAGCCGGTGTAACGCTGCTTCACGACAACGCCCCACCTCAGGTCTCCCGTGAAATCCAGTAACTTTTGTCATACTTTGAGTGGACTGTCAATCCCCACCCACATTACAGTACGGACCTCACACCTAGTGATTATCACTTTCCCCCCAAGTTAAAAGAACACTTGAGTGGTCAACGCTTCCGAAGCGACGATGACGTCAAATAAGAGGTAAAACGCTTTCGCAACGGATTGGCGGAGGAGTTCTACGACATTGGAATACAAAAATTGATGCACCGTCTACAAAAATGCGTAGAAAAAGATGGCAATTATGTAGAGAAATAGAACAAAGTTTCTTCTTTCCAACGATGTAAATTTCTATGAGAATAAACAATGTTGTCTACTTGTAAAATTGATGGGAACCTTATTTCTGGATCAACCTTCTTAGAAACTTGTTTGCGCTTGCGTAAGCGAGTTATAGAAATACACATCGTGAAAATTTGTTTTTAATACTTGAATTGTCGAAGATAAAGCTGTAACTGTCACATATTCAGAAATGAAACAGCGAATGCTGTTAAAGGTCTGTTTGAAGCTTGGTAAATCTGCAAGGGAACTCTTTCCGTTTTGGTGGGTGTGGGCTTTTATTCTGTAGCGAGGGAGGACGATTAACCTTGAATGCCGGCGACATTTCAAACCCGAAGAGAACTTGTCCAGTCACTTTTTATAGTGATCTTATTAACTAGGCCAAAAGAGATTCCCCTTCGCAACAGTTAAAAATGCAATTTATTTTCTGCAATCTTTGTTTGTGAACGCTGCCGCCATTTTCTGAGAAAGGTTATGGAATTAACCATATCTTCAAAATATGTAAATGAATGGCTTAAATGATTTCATGATGAACGAGATTCCATTTGAAGACAAAAATTATCAATAATAGCAAACTTTATTGCATTCTTTGACAATAAGTGCTTGATTCAAAAAGGACTTTCTCCAAGAAAAATAACAATGAATGCTAATTGTAACAATGATGTTCGGGTATATTTATTACAAACGATCCGTGGTGTAGATCCAGAATGTTTTCAATGCTTCATACTTCAAACCACTCTAGTGATAATGACAGCATACTTTCAGTCCTTGTCATGAAACAATTCCTTGCCAATAAAACAGTTGTTTGCTTCGCTTAGACACACCATACTTAAGTGATCTTGTTTTAACAGACTTTCTACTCCCGAACCCGAAAAAAGTAATAAAAAGGCGATCGATGTGGATATTTCAAAGTCTACGCTACTAGACTCACCATATAGTGGTTTTCCAGGCTTACTGCAAAATCGGTGAACATTAATTACTTCGAAAGAATGTAAACTGAATTTATTGATTTAATCAAGAATTTCTAGTTCATGAACATATTCAATCGAAGATTTACTGTCATACCTTTTGTAGCGTATATATTATATATATACTCTATATGATTGTCTCATATATATATATATATATTATTATATACATATATATATATATATAGCATATATATATACAGGTTACATATATTAGAGAGATATACATATATATATATATATACATATTATACATATAAGTAGAAGGTAAAGGAAAAAATACTTATAAAATTTATTGTCACACAAAATTAGGGCTATAACTGGCACGGTGTATCGATTACTCAAGAGAAAAAGTGACTATTTATGTTGCATCTAACTCTTAAAGGTATCTACTGCAGAAGGTGTTATAATTGTATATCACATGTTAGCATGTAATTCCACGCATATATATATGTATGTATATATGAAATTATGTGTTTGTATTGAAATGTGATATAGTAACTAATTAATTAGATTAAGTGTACAGTTGCAATTAAAACTAATACAAAACTTAGCATTACACTAGTATTCACAAATACATAATTAAAAACTCAAGTCATTTTTCTCAATAAATTTCTGTTTTATTTTTTTCAACGAAGCCATAATCAGAAATATCGAGAAAATTGCATTTATAATACACTGGCAAAATAACTTCAAACTCCAATTTTGAACTACAATTTTAACCTTAAATAATTTAGCATACACTAGATATTTATAAGCTTTGGTAAGTGGTCCAAATTACTCAAATTTTATTTCATCCCTGTCTCTTCCCAATTGAATAATCATCATTTTCGTACAACTTTAAATAAACACAAAAAGTCTGAAAGCTCATTAGATTCATTCATCATCGACTATAACTCTTAATGAAGATAAAAATGCTTATATGAGTCTGGAATTTTTAATTTTAAAACTTCCTTTAATTACCGCAATCCAATATAAGGCATGGTAAGTGCCAGGATGTATTTTATGCACTGAAACAATTTCATAGGGTAATAACCGGAGCAGTTAAGAAATCTGTTTTAACGCTAAAAATCATGAATAAAAAACGATAACTCGTGCTTCTTCTTGAAGACGTTCTATTTTATTACTTGGTTCTTTCAAAAGATAAAACATTTACTCTCTTCCTACATTAAGTTCCGTTATTTATTAGGTATGATCTCGGAATCGGTATCATTTGCACCACACATTTCTTCGCAATATTTTAGCCGCTTTCTTCAGATTTATGTACAAAAAGTTTTCATATTTTCTTTGGGGGATAAAACGAAACTACAGATGAAACATGGAATGTGCATTGACTATCGGTGTTATTTCGGTAAGAGCTTAGTTGGATATGTAAAGTAATATACAGCATTTTTAGTTTCTGAAAGTCAAGTAGATAAATATATATTTTGCTGCTGTGGACGAGTTTTTATTGATAAGCACTTTTGCAAAGAAGTAAGAAACTTTACGATAAAATAGAACCATTTTCTTCCTTCCCCATACAAGATTTAAATTTTCAAATTTTATAGTCGTAATGGCGAGTGTGAAAGGAAAAACATGCGTGAGTTATGGGTTCATTGTTTTATGCACGTTCTTTCTACATTGACATCTATATCAATGAAAGGCGAAGAAATAAAAATGTGTTAAGAGCAAGGGGAAGAATCTTTTACATGTTTTCATTCTGCATGTTACAAGAGTAATGACGATTTATGAGCAATTCCCGAAAAACACTGTTTCACGTTACCAGAACTTAGATATGGATCCTGTTTTGACGAAGAACAATTTAGCAAATTGTGTTATGATGTTTTTTTTATGATATTACTCTTTCCTTATAAAACGGTTTACGATTTTAAAATGAAATTTCTCTTTAAATTTTCCAAGATTCTTAAAAACATATCAAATATTACATTGTTTTCAGCCCATGAATTTGAACAATCATATTTAATTATATTTATTGATTTTTATTTGCAGTAATTTTTCTCGATAGACATTGAAATTAACTGCTGGAAAACTACTTTCCTGAAGCAAAGTGTAATACTTCGTTTCGAATATTATTATTATTACTAATACATACGAGCATGCACTCTGCTTTCTTCATTTGACAGAATTTAAATATCTGGTAAATGTGTAATGTATATTATAAATCTAGTAAATGTGTAACAATTTTACTATAATGTTATCTTTGCTACACATTTTTTGCTTTGCTTTTAAAGAAATATTTTCTTTGAAATTTTCCCATGAGTCAACGGAAAACTTATATCAAAGATTACAAACGTTTCAGCAAATTAATACATTATATTTATTTATATTGTTCTTATTTCCTATCAACATTACAACAATAATCCAGGATAGACATTGAAAACGGCTGGGAGATTATTATTTACTCAAAAAAGCAAAGATTAGTTGGTAAAATATGCAATATGCTTTTAGACAAAATTACTCTTATGTAATAAAATCTTGTGTTTGCATTTAAAATAAAACTTCTCTTAAAACCTTCCGCGAATTTTTAAAATAAACATATATCAAAAATTAAAAATGTTTCAACCCAGGAATTAATGCATTATATTTATTATTTATACTATCTTTATTGATTATCACACTTGGAAGACGTTGATTATGATACTAACGTATCTTTAAATGGAATGAAACATTTCATTCCGATTATTACTGTTCATATTACTTGAGAACAGACCCTTTGCATTCTTCATCATGTTTTATAGTCCTGATACTTTTGAGGATTTCTATTTACGAACATTTAAAATTCGTTTCGTAATTCTATTTACGCTAATAAGATTAATTCAGCAAGAGTAGTTTAGAATAAATAATATTAAACCATAGAAATAAATGTTAGTAACATCAGAAACTTTGTTTTTGTTGCCACTAAGCTTTTAAAAAGTCCCTAGTTATTCAATTTCCTTAGTGAGAGATAACTATAAATTTAAAAATGTAGATTAAATCATTTTTAGACAACTTTTCAGGATCCTATTTATGATATTTTTTCATTTAAGTTCTGTTTGTGAAGAAACAAATATCCATTTAAACGTATAGATCTACTTAATTTATGAAATCTTCAGTAAAATATGATGCCCCTCTGTAACCAAAGCGTACTCGCTTGATTGTTTATATCAACGTACAAACAAGAAAACAAACAAGGTACTTAAACGAAGTCATATTCAATAGAATTTATCACGACATTCGTCTAGTGAATCACAAATAATTTTTCTTCTAATGTTCAGTTTACTTATGGCGTGCTTAATAAAGTACCACTTGAATAACAATTTTGATTTTACCCTAAATGGGATTTAAAAAAATCTTTGAATTATATTACAATTATTGTAAGACTGGATACATATCGTACACTGCTTTACTCTCTAAGTTAGGAATTTTTTTCTGATATGAAAAGACATTTCTCTTAAAATTAAATTATCACCCAAATAAAGGCGCTATCTACAAGACGTGGATGGCGATGATCTACAAATTTACTAAAATGTCTTTAAAAAGTCAAGAAAAGAAAATAAATTGTAATAAATATTCACTTAAAATAACATAAAATAGAAACAAATTTATGATCAAAATTAACAGTTATAAACTAAATTTCTAATTTTTCACAACACTTATTCTCTTTAAAACGTAGAGTAGAGCTTTTACAACATACAATTTTGTTTAAATGGTCTATACAATGAAATCCTTTATAACTAGGTTTGATTTTTAATTCATACTAGAGACTTAATGCAATATATTCTACAAATTACGAAAAAAATAATTAAAAATCCTTTATAAATTCAAAAAAAGAAAATGACAGAAGAATTTAGCAGAATTAAGACAAAAGATTGTACAAATATTACCAAAAATTATGTAAAAATGTACTTTTCTTTGATGTATGAGCTTTCATCAAGGATTATAACAATACCTACAAATATATGAATAAAAGACCTAGCGTAATCTTAAACCGGATTATGACTATCGATAAAAATTAAATTAATTTTATACTTCTGCGCTTTGACCATCAATCTTTATTATCTTCAATTTTCTTGATTTGTAATGATGGTAATTAGCAGTCTTCCAATTTTTCTGATTACTATCACACTTTACAAGAAACGCACAACTTAATCTAATAATCCTACAGAATATCCATGCAAGGATTTGGCTTTATTTTATCATACTTGAGAACAAGAAAATATTGTCTAAATACTTTTCAGTTTTAAAGGAGGATATATTTGTGCATGTCATGCTAGGCTAACAGTGCTACAGTCTTTCACAAATGTTAAAAAATTATAAGACATTAGATTTTCTTTGTAAAAAATGACTGTAAATACAAATATCAATGTCTGTTATTTGTCTTATTTGTAAAACTTTTATTTGTTAGGAGCATGCAGAGGGATTTAAACCACCCACTTTAAAATTCTTTCTTTTTTTAAGACATTTATATTTTAAAAGTATTGGTAGAGCTTAGAATTTTCATGTTTCTATTAAATATATTTTAATCCTTTTATTGAACAATGAAAGTAATGAAAGTAATTTAAGAAAGGTTTTCTTTCCCTTTGAATATTTATGCTTAGGCTCCATTTTGAAAAATAATATTCCATAAATATACGGAACATTTTACTCCTCATGTATAGAACAATGCATAAAAAATAGTGAGCTAACTTTTTAAATGATATTGTTGTATATTTTCAATGAAATAATTATAGAAATTTGTAATTTTGGAAATTTTAATTCGTTTTTCTTTTTTTCATATAAAAACCATTTCTTAAAATTTAGATATTACTCAGAGAAAAAATATTTTTGGTTCACTATATGCATATGTACCTTTTAAGGAAGCATAAAAATTTTGGAACCATATTGTATTACATTTTTCTTTAAGATGGCACCTAAGTGTACATATATCTCACAAATCATGTCCATATTCAACTAAGAGATGTCATAAATAATTACTTTTGTAGTTATATAGATTGATTAAAATATCATTATTTGACCCACAAAATATCCAAACTCTACTAATAATATGAAAAGATATATATTATAAAAACTAGATGTGCTATTCCACAATACCTCCTATTTCCTGGCACCGTTAAATTTTTATTCTCAATAAGCTCACACAGTCAAACATGATTATTAACATACGTAGTGGCTAGTTCAGATATGTCATAATTTTCCTGTGTTGAGCTTCATTAAAATGTTTCCTATTAAAATTTGCTTCATATATTAAGTAAATAAAATACAATAATTAATATATGATATATTTGTGTTCTTTTTTTAAAATTAATTTTAGAAATTCTACTGCAGTATATAATTTTTATCGGAGAATTTATCTGAAATATTCCCGGGAAGATTTTATATTTCAGATTTAAATCTCAAAACATTTTTTCTGATAAGTCTTAAGTTCAAAAAGTATCTAATTGAATAACAAAATGATATTTTAACTAAACAAATATTTAAAAGTTAAAACGAACCGTGGTCTCATACACCTTGCGCCCTTTATGTCTTGCCTTTCCCTTGTTACGGGTTAACTTGTTTAAAACCCAAAACTCACTAACGTTATAAACCAATACAAAAAAGTACTTTGAAGCCGACACAGAAATCTATATTCTGAAACATGTTTTTTTTTACAAACATAAGTGAGTTTAAATTAAATTCTTATCCGAATTTCTCTTCAGAAATAAAGTATAAAAATATTTATTTTTCAGTTAAAATTTGCGGGATTATTTTTCATGCAAATCAATCAAGCACATTCACTGTTGAATTATTTAGAACAAAAATATTTTTCGGAACTAAACTTGTAAACAATATTTAATATTATCATTGCGAAACTTAATGCAATTTCTTATGTTTAAGCTATCAGAAAAAGGCAGTTTAGTCTCAAAATATAAGGCAATCTTTTAAGCTAGAAACTACTTTTGTATTAACTACTGTTAAATACAATTCAACTGTATATTATTACATCTTTAATTTTATTTCTCATAAATAACATTAATCATCATAATTGCCTCTAATGGAGTAACTTTGCTTTTTAACAGAGGAATAAGTAAGAAAGAACAGCATGTTTCTCAAAAAGTAGCTTTTTTATATTCGACAAAAACCTAGAACCTATCCAATAATCGTAAAAATTACATTTATATCATTACAGAGAAAAACTAATTTCGAAACTGAATTTTTTTAGCAATATTGAAAGAGTTTTTGTAAGTTTCCTTTGAAATACACAAATAATAAATATGTCAAAGGAAATAATCTACTCCATAGAGAGACAGTCAAATAAATTTTTCTATTCCTTTCAAAATATTTATTTCAAGCGTTACAAATGTTCTGATTGCTCAATAAAGTATTTCTTAAAAGTCACCAAAAAGAATATTATATATTGAATTGAACCCTGAAAAAAATCTAATGTCTTGTATACTTATTTATTTATTTTCCAGAGATTGAAAAGTTCTTAAAATTGATTCGTATTTTGTTGTTATGAGTTATTAAAGTTGTCATTTAAAACTTTTGAAGTAGTGAAATAAATTCCGTATAATAAAACTCAAAGAACTTCATAAGAATCCGTCAACACTTCCTTAATTAAAAATTTATATTGTATATATGACTAGAAAAGGATTCAAAAACACAGAGAGAGTGAGATTGATATATTAAAATTTTTATGTGTTTCTAGATGTAAATGATTCCTTCGAATTTATTTTATGTCATTACTTTACGAATTTTTATAGAAGTTTGATACAAATAAATATTTAATCACACATAAAACTGGAATAATCATTATTCAAATTTAATATAAAAAATTAATATTAAGTGCAAGTAATTTAAATTAATTTTTAAAAAAATAATTAGATACACATAAATAAGATGTTTAATCTTTCAATCACGGAAAGCCATACAGTTATTTTTTTCTATAAAATGTTACATCAATTATTTCCAAAAATTCAATATTATCGTAGAAAATAAAAAAAATCAATTGAAAGGTTTTGAAACATTCCTTTTATGCAATTGGAAATTTCGTTTATCAAGGTCAAATACATATATCACAAAATGATTGAGTTAAGTTACATGCGGCTTTATAGGCCATCAAATACGATCTTGAAATGAATCCGAAGTTCTCAAAATAAATAGTTCTAAAACTGATACAACCATATAATACATGACATAATACATGACAAAATTAATAAGAGCTGATTAAGATTTAAAAATAATGCGTCTTGATTCATACATTATGAACCTAATGTGACATTGATCGAATATAATAAACTTATTTTGGTATAACTAGGCTGTAACAGATTCGATATTTACAACTACACTGTAGTAAAATACTCTCAATTCTTTGAGACATATATAAGACATTTCAAAGAACGTATAGAAATTATAAAGATGGATAATATTAGTCATTATAAAAGACGTATAAAAGCATGAACATCACAAATTAAATACTTCGACCTTACTTAGAATTAAACAAACTTAAAAAGTGGTCATATTAGATTCAAGAAAACTTTTCCTGCATTTTTATCAAAATATAACTAAGATCATTCTGATATAACTAAGTAGAGTAAATACCTAAAATAAACCTAATAAGGTCCTCTGATTGCAGAACATCTATCATGTATTTATATATATGTATATATATATATGGTATGAAGTAGAGTGGGGGCGTATGAGTATGACATTGTGTACTGTTTTATCAGTTTTTAATAGCAATGCTTGTTTTATTTTTTCCACAATTTGTGAAGGTTTTTATAGGATTAAATAGTTAATTTCTTTCTGCTTTCGTTTTTGTCGTCTTTGTAATGTTTCTAGATTTCAATCTGAGGATATGTGCTTGCGCCATCAGTGATTAATTAATTTTACATTTTGTATTAGAGCTCTTAATTTTTAGTTTAATTAAAGTTCTGTTTTTATTTAAGTTTTTAATTAGTTTTACAATATTTTAGATGATTAGTTATTTTTAATTTTTTTTTTTTTTTTTTTATTTTTTTTGTAGTGAAATTGAAAATGTTTGCAATGATTACCTTCTTTTTCTGTCGTTTATTTTCTGAATTTTCTGATTTTTGGTTTACATCCATACTTTATTATCATGTAATTCACTGTATTGTAATGGTTTGTTAGGTAATTATTGGTGTATGCACACATTATGTCAATTATTCGAAATTTTGCTTTTCCTTCACTTAACTTTCATTTAAATTGTTTGGTTTTTTAATAATTTGTTTTGATTTTTTGGGTTTTTGACTTTAAAGTTTTTGATTGTTTAATTAAATACGTAAACTTTCATACGTTTCGTAAAATTATTAATTTGTACTTTAATGATTTCCTCAAATCTTAAGTTTTTTTATTAGTAGTATTAATTTAGTGTTGAATCTGCTTAAATTGCTATATGTTATGATTTGAGAGTGTACTATGTGTTACACACACACGCACGCACGCACGCACGCACACACACACATATATATATATTATATGTATGTGTATATATGTATATACATATATATACATGACTGTGTGGGTATACGTAGACAAATGCATACTATAAAAATATATATAAACATATCAGCGTTATTAAAAATGTATAAATATAAAATTATTATGAAAACAAATAAAATGTTTAAAAAGAGCTAATTACTCGTAGAAAATGCTATCGTTGAATAAATGTAAAAGGGTACAAGCAGTTAATCAATATTAAAAGTGGATGAACAATATCGTTTTATAGGATTTTAAATGAAGATGTTCTTAAAAGAATTAAATGTTTTGTACTGAAAGACTTATAAGTTTTACATACAAAAGAATGAATGTCTCCATGCATATCAACTTCACTCGAGAGTAATTTCCGATTCATCTTTTGTTTTGTGAATGAGAGGGCCAACTTTCTCTGCGGTATAAAAGCGGATTCTATGATATTTTTCTTAGTCTAATATCAATTTTTTATATCCTCTCAGACCCAACATCCATTCTATTGGATATTTTTATTTTACTTTCGGAGAATGAAATTACAGTTTCATATCCTAAAATGAAGCACTCCATTATATTGGACAATCTAGTGCTGTCATCTGTTTAGCAAAACTTGAAATTATTTGGCGGGGTCCTTGTTCCAGAAGCATTTGAAAATAGCAGACAAGAAGAAAGCAAAAATTGAAGGTATATCAGCAGTTTGAATTTAGTTTTATTATACTTTACATTTTTTTTGAATTAAAAATAGTTATTATACAACTTTAAGAAGTGTGTGAATACTCAAAATATGTTATATATCTAATGAGTAACATATGCTTTTGACAAGACTAATACCCGATGTCTATTATAATGGCCAGGTTAAAAAATGACTTTTCCTAATTTTTTTTTAAAAAATGGCTGTGTATACTGTTTTGTATTACTTTATAGATTATTCATCTCAAATTAAGGAAACATTTCTCAAAAATTATGGCCTTGGGTCTCAAGAGGATATATTATATCCCCATAGAACCCATAAAATGACAGACTTTGTGATATATATAATAAATTCAACTTTCTTATGAATTATTTCATAATACTTGAGTATTTTGTGCATTAAATATCCTCTAAAATTAAAACTTCATTGGTATTCTTTAATTTGTATGATTCTTTCTTCATGATATTAAAAACAGGAAACAAATTCAAAACTCATTTTCATATAAGAAAATATTCCGTTATTAATATAATTCCATACCGCTAAAATGTTTCAGCATAAGAAACATAATATTCATTATAATTTATACAGGAAAAGAGGGCAAAAATACTTGAGCAGAAAGGAATGGTGTAATAAAATGCTAATAATTTAACATCTGTGAGCCAATGAAATCAATATGATATAACATTGAAAGATTTTTCTACGTGGGAAAGATATCGAATTATTATTATTATTATTTTGCATTAGACAAAAACAGACATAAAATATAGTGATACTACTATTGTGATTTCCGTTATTCATATCAGCAAATCTTTTTATATCTGATTTGATAATTTCTACTTCATTCTTTTTACAACATTCTATTATTCAAGGTATGTTTCTCAGTCATCTGATAAAAATTCCTTTTTTAGAAATGTATAATTAAGTGATATAGAAAAAGATGGTATGAAAGCTCTCTGATAAATATGCATCTCATTGTAACATCTAAAATTGCAAAAATATTCGTGGAAACAATATATGAAAAACAATATATGAAAATTAGAGTTATTGTTTACTGCAATGCATTTCAAAATAAGCTGAACTTAGTACTGTTAAAATTATTTTATTCTAAAATAGATTTTATACTGGAAGATTCTGTTGAAATCAGCATACACACATTGTATTCCTCTCGTATCAACAAAGGCAAATTCAAATGAATACAATTTTTTAAACTTACTATTTTAAATGCGTAAAAATATAGTGTTTTTGAACAAAAGATATAAAATATATTTAAAAAAATATCACCCATGCAATTCTTCTCAAAGCACATTTATTAATGCATGGTTTTGAGAACAGAAAAAGGAACAAATTTGAAAGTCGAATTAAATAAATTAAATAATAGAGACTAGAAAGATATTAGTTCTAAAAATTTATTTCAATTCTTTTCATAACAATAAAAAACGGCAGGGATTTAAAAGATATTAGTTCTATAAATTTATTTCAATTCTCTTCATGATAAAAAAAATGATAAAAGTAAACTTCTTAAATTCCAATAACTTTATCAGTGTGTCCTGTATAGTTAATATGCCCGGATGTAAGAACTAAAATACATTATTTTTCCTTGGTTTTTCCAAGGATTTAATTACACAAATCAAACAATTTCACAATTTATAGTAGTAAGGTTTTTGAACGAAACATGATTAGATAAATTAGTTGAAAATAGAAATAAAGTGAAGTTATTTAAAAATAATGATATATAAATGCTATAAAATTTATCGAAAATGAAGGGATATAGAAGATAAGGACATGTCGGGTAAGATAATTATTTTTGAGATCTCAATTCTTCTCTTACTTTCGTAAAATGAAAATGTTCCATCAGCCGTATTAACTTAGGTGGATATTTTCGAAGAAAGTGTGGACTGCTAAGATAGATTTTTTACTTAAATCACGAATTAAGATTGTAGGTTAGGTTGGGATGCTGGAGAAAGCGAGCGTAGATATTCTGCAATGATAAAAAATAAAGAAGCTGTTTTATTCCTATGTGTCTTCATTTAGAGTTTAGTGGTTTTTTTGATTAATTCGTTTAGAGTTTAGTGGTTTTTTTGATTAATTCGTTTAGAGTTTAGTAGTTTTTGATTAATTTATTTGATTGTGAGATTGAGAAAAGCCGAATAAAGACGGACAATTGCCACAATACTAATATCTTTAACATATGTGACAGTTAGAAGCATCTGCATGCCATATAAATTCATTCATCACCTAAAAAAGCCATATGGAATTTAACACATTTTTATTACTTCACATTAACTTCCCATCCATTATATTTACCCCACACAAATAAGCATTATTTAAAGCCCCTTCAAGTAATCTTCTTTTAAAACAACCTAATTCTGGTCCGATCAATAAATTCACATAAGCTTGATGAGCAAAGGCGATCGCGAATCAGATGAATCTTTTCCAGAAGAACGAACTACTAATCAGAACCTTCCTCGATAAAAGCTCACAGGGAGAGGGGATAACCGAAATTTATCCACTGACTCGTCTAAACCAGTTCCTATATACAGACTTCAAAGGAAACTGTCTAGTACAAAAGTTCACCACACATCCGTCGCTATACTGTCACATCTCACTAATGGAAGGTAAATATTGAACCTTTCCACAGGAGCTAGCAGTCGGAAGACTGCCATTAATTGACATTGGTGCCTCTCAAGGATTACAAGTCGATAATCTAATTATTACTCGATGGGTTTGAACTTAGATTCCTGTCGAAAGGATCTTTAGGGAGAAAAGGTTACTCGAAACGTGAAGTCATCCTTTTTTTTTTCTTTTTCTTTTTCCATCGTGGTAAAAGATGGGCATTTATTGTAATGGCATGCTACTGTGGATAAAATGGTTGCTATTTAATGTAGCAGAGCATTACAAGAGCGGTATTTATCTTTTAACATTAGAATGGGAATCCTTATTAAGGTATATTAGTATTATTTTGCTTATTTAAATTCTGATATTGGGGTATAGTATTACATTTGTAATTTAATTTTTAGATTGTGCTGGGATTACGAATTAATTTTAAAAGGAATATAACGTTTAAATATAGCATTTTGATTGTATGGTATTGTCTTGATAAACCTTATAGAAAATTAAAAAAAATTAAATACTAGGTTTCGTCAAATAATAAAAACTGTGATTAAAATTGTAAATTTTCGTGTTATCATATGACATATGATCTTTTGATATCTAATATTTTGTGTGCTATATGATACGTTCTTATGGATGATATTACATTAAAAATGCGCAGTTTGTTGAAAACTCTCAGAAACTTTGAAACTGTTTGAAGATCACATAGAGTATTTTAACTTAATGCAAATAACGTTTGAAGCTATAAATACTTATTTAATTTTCTCAAATATTTTTCGACAAATGAACTAAATCTATTGGAATATTCATTGTCTTAAGCCACTTATATTCATATTTTATATGCATAAAGATGAAAATCTAACACTTTATGACAAAACGTTTTGGGATATAAATCATATCTAATTTACATATGATTCTAATTTCCTGCCCCCAGAATGACAATTACAATTCTCCTAAGATCTGTGGATATCATATAGATATGTAATATTTGTAGATGACCGCTGCGTCACTGCCGTGACTGTCAATCAAATCTAAGTGTTCTGTATCAATCACGGATTGGTCTGGATCTTTCTTGGCATTATATATTCTCGACTATATTTCCATGTTAAAATTATTGCAACTCTATATTTTATCCAAGAATACATTAACTTGCTATTTCCTTATTTCTGTATATCTAAGAGCGAAATATCGTCTATTTCCTGTCGAACGAAACATTTTACTGTGACGTGACAACTATAGAGTCTTCCTGTGCCTGAGTTTTGTTTCAGTGGATATATGGACTCTCTAACTGAACAGAATCACTGAACTAATCACTAAGAGGAATACCACCTCTTACAAATGAAAGCGTATTATTATTGCTTTGAAAGAAAAAATGAATGTGCATAAAACTATGAGAACAAGAACTACACACGTAAAATTAATATACATATATATATATATATATATATATAATATATATCTACAAATATTTAAGGGATTGTTCACAGGAATAGTTTTTTACAAACTCTGATGTGTTTCATCATAAGATAAAAGCACCTAAAAAACGACACAAATTTAAGTTGTAAGATTCTGAAAATTATTGATGCATTTATTTTAAACGTGATGATTTGGAGTGGGAGAATGTGTAAGAACTTTAACAAGCAATCCACTACCTCAACAATGATTTTACAACTATTAAAACTTTATCCTCATTAGAGAGAACCTTAATTTAACCCTGTACCATTTTAAAAATCAGTTCGCCTTGCTCTGTAGAACATTAGTTAACTTTCTATCCAACTGGTGCGAGACGGTTCATTTTTTCCCAGTTTAAGAGATTATTTTTCACGCATTGCATATGATTCAAAATCCATTGTTGTTGCTATTATTATATCCCCAAGAGACTTTATTCAATAACTAGGGCTTGGAGCATTCTTTCTCTAAGCTCTAGTTAGGATAAAGAATTCACCAAAATCTTATCTGTTTCGAAATAATGTCAATTAACGAGGTCGACGCCTGAGCTAGCATCTCTCACTGACTCAAAGTAGAGTTGCATGATATTTTATTAAAAACAATCTCCTGCTACCAGATATAACTTGTCAAAGTTTTGGAAAATAGAATAAATTACCTTCGGTCAATCGCAGCATACGATAATGATGGAGAAACATATGAACAGCTGAATAAATTTTGCTGAAATATTTCTTTAACTTTCATCAACAGTTCCGATTTTATATATAAATATTATTTGATTATTCACTGTAAATAAAATTTTAGAAAGTAATAAAGAAAGCTCAATGTTGACTTAGAGTAAAGCTTAACTTAGATACTATTTATAAAGTTCTGTTACCGATCTTGTATGTATTGTTATAATGTACATAAAATTCTCTGTTTGCAGAATGCTTTAAGACTATTCAGAGTTCTGAAAATAATCTGGGGGATTACCTAGGAAATCTTAGGGGGATTTATGATATATGTGTTCATTTTCTGGTAAATTGTTTTTCATTGTTTCTTCAATAAGAGTTTTTAAGAATAAAGTAAATAGTGCGACTTTATTATGCTACAAAATAACTTCATGCAGCTTCTTACCTCATAAATGTCTTCCCCGCCTTAAAATCTTAAATTTTCTATACAGAAAGTATCTGAAGAGCTTCAAGATTGAATATATAGAAAAAATGATAAATTGATATAAGATTTCGAAGACGTTTCTTATTTTCAAAAATTAAAGTCGTTCTTACACTTATATAGCACTAACTTAAAAACTTGAATTCATTGATGTACAAAGTGTTCACAATAAAGAAAATGAAATTGGTGAAGACGAAATTCATTAAAATTTTATCTCTTTTGCACTATGTTGGAAAAAACAATAACAAATTAGAGACAAATAAAGTAACTAATACATATTTGGATCAACACATATTTGGGAATAAATTTTTAATTCAGACAAGCTTATTAATTATTCAAAAGAACAAACAGCTGTTGAATGAAAATTTTGAATCACTGCATTTGCTGTTATAAAAATTAAGCCATAAACTATTTACTTCATCATGCATTCTCATCATTACCCAGCTCTTATGCCATAACTCAATTTAATATATTTGTCAAAAATACTAAACTCTTACTGAAGACCCGCAACATAAAACAAAATTCTTCACTTATTATCACTGTAGAATATCATATCGCTTTCACTAGAATCCTATCCTAATTCACAATTCTAAACAATGATTAAAATAAGAAATCTATTTTACCAGTTCACTCGTTCTTAATTCCACAATTCTCTTCAACCGTAACTACGTAGTTTAAATTTTAGTAGAGCTCTTTTCAATCTACAATACTAACAGAGGAATTTCAATCTGAATAACAATTCGCTGACAGCAAGGAGTTACTCTCTATATTCCTTCATTTCTCATTAATTCTATTTTCTTTATACACAATCGTATCTAGATCCCTTAACTTCACTTTTATCTTCATCTAATTTACCTAATAAAGTAAATTATAATGCATTAGTTAAATTATAATGCATTTAATTATAATGCATGTAATTTTATGCATTTCAACTCGATAAAAGACCCTGAGGTTAGTGAAGAGGAAATCGCGATTAGTCCTACGTCAGAACATATTGAAATGATAAATATCAGATTGATTGATTTATTTTCTTTTTAAAACTGTTATTCGCACCAATATTCTTTTTGAAATTCTTCTGTTTAACAATATAGGTTGACAGGCTTTACTGGAGTTCCTGAGCCAACAACTCTAAATCTCCATATCAGAGCAGTTTGGGATGCTTGACTTTGGCTTTTTCCAGCCCAAAACTGCATAAAAGATATTTTGGATGGCTTTATAGTGTAAAATTAATTTATCAGAGTGATTTAAAATTTAAAAGGATGAAAAAATTAAGTGAAAGAGAGTTTTTAAAGCATTGGATTTAACTTCCCCCCCCTTTTCGGAGAAAGGGTAGGTGAAGGTGAGGGGGTGAAAGCAGTTTACCAATGGGGTTGCTGCTTATATGTTAGTGTGTGTTTTCAGAGTGAGAAGATATCCTGGTTTGTATGAGAGTTGTGATTGGTCGGCTTGTTTAACAATATTATTCTGTTACTATTCTTTGTAACAATATATGGCCAATAAATGTGAATAACATATAGAAAAAAAAATGTTTATGGGGATCCTTCTCTAAATCTCAAAATCTATGAGGCATTTCATATAAACAAGCAATTAACATAAGTATATACTTTTATCTCATTCGTAAAAAAATCTATTCGTTAATGCTGATTATTCAAATAGCTAAAATTAACGTCTACGCCACATCACTTTATTCAACTTTAAAACAAACTAAAATAAATGGCATATTTTTCATCAAAAGGTATTTGTTGCTATTTAAAGAAGTTAAATTTAAAAACAACGTAATTTTATTCATTTTCAACAAATTTCGTCTGCATTATACTCAAATATTTACATATGAGAAAATATTTTTAACAAACATAGACAACGTGTCGCCTCGCCTATTTTGAATTATTTTGGTAGAGATTTAACAATAATTATACTGCAAAAATACTAACATTAGTTCTGGAAGTAATTTATTAAATTATTACATATACATCTAATTTGTTCTTAAAAGTTTGTGATGTTACCATGTTCCCTCCAAAAAGGGACCGCATTTTAAAACACTGGTTTGAAAAATTAAGACTTGACGTACTATCCAAACATTTTTGTCAGATATTAATTTCAGAAACATTCAATTTTTTCAACTGATTGATAATAAACGTTTTTTAATGTTTAAATATTCAAGTGAAATAAAGCCTTTAATGCCAACCCTTTTAATTTCGCAACAAAAATTAGCGACAGTTTAAGTTCAACATGTTATAATTAATTGAAAAAAAAATATTTTCAATGTAAAAATTTAATTCTACCAAAATGCAGAACTTAAAATATTCCCTTTATTTTTCTAATCACGGATTCTTTCCTCAACTTCTAAAAATTCCATCAACGATTAACTTTCACTTTGAAACTAAATGATCAACCTAATCTTTCAAACTGATAATCAAAACATTAACTGGAGAAAAAAAAATCAGAAAATATTTGCTGACTTTTAGCAAAGGAGAAGCATTAAAAGACGTACCAAGTGAAGCGAAAAATGGTGGAATTAGCGTTGGAGAGAATTGCTACATTCTTTTTTCTTTTATTTCAGAAATGATAAAAAAAGTTTTTTAGTTCTTTAAGTTTTAATTTAGCTATGCTAATTAAAATTCAGATTTTAACTTTGGAACAAAATAGTTACCCTGATATTCTAATTTTATGCGAATGAATTTAAAAAAAAAAACGGCTTAAATCTTGAGGGATGTATACTTTGGAAAGTAATTTAAAAATATCTTGGGTTTTAAATGTGTTTTACATAAGATTCTGTTCATTAGAGATTTCTCAGTGTACAAAAATTCATCAAGGATATTTAAAACTTATGTAGAATTTTTGCCTCAGTTCAATTCATTGAAAATGCAAAGCATACTTTTGATCCAGTTCCTTTTCAAAATGAAATTGCGAAATTATTTCAACATTCATGAAAAAAGCGTAATTTTTATTTGTAGTTATATAAGAAAACCATTTTTTCCGAGTTCATATAAAAATTACTTTAGCCTTTATAGTTTTATGCTTTTAGGATTAACAGAACATTGATTACAATGATAAACTTGTCTTTTTCCAGCAGAAATTATTTTTCATAGAACACTATTTATTAAAAATCAACCCTCTTAATAAAACAGTTTAAAATTTGTATATTTGTAAGAATTCAATTTTAGTAATAGTTTTTGTTTTTTTGACTTACTGCTTTAAAATTTATTCATTTGACTCATCATGTTGGCTATGCGGTATAATTGATTGAAAAATTTCTATATTCAAAGAAATTTTTAAACTGCAAAATAATTAATTCAACGAAAAACGTTCAGATATTAAATTAGTTATCTTTGTTATTAAGATACAAATATTTCTTACCATTCATTATTTAAGTATTTTAAAAAAATTGCATTTGTAATGAAATTGTGTTGTAGGAAACTGTCGTTTGTATATTCAATGAAATTCCGTTACTATTATATATATATATATATATATATATATATATATATATATATATATTTACACATATATGACCCTTCAATATCAAATAAGCCTTTTGCTGAAAGAAGACATTTGAAAAATAAAGTATAAAATATATACTAAGCATGAACAAATTTAAATTCTGTATCATTGAAGTTAATTTCAAATTTTTGTTAAAAATATGCATTGACAACATTCAATTCCACGTTATTTACACCTATATGAGAAATAACTAGTAAATAAAAATATTTATTTATTAAATTTTTTATTATTACTTAACTTTCAATATCAAGAAGAGATTTAGAGTTTATTTTGTTATTCCTTTTTCGAACTGAGTTAATTTTTTTTATTGAATACAAAATTACAGCGTTATTTTCAATTTACTTTTAAATGTATTTTTCAGATATTTAACTTCAAAATGAAATACCTCTAACATAATAGTTGATCCTTTTACCAGATTATCATTTATTGTCTTATCGATTAAAGACTCTACATATTCCTTTTATAATTGAACATTTTGAAACGTAACAGTCTAAAGCCTGAAGCAGAATTTTACATAGCTTTACCTAGATTTTTGACTTTACTGTATAATTTTTTGGTTTGTAGGTTTTGGCGGTGCTTTCGCCTGTTTTGATCATTGTAATAATTAAATAAATTTAAACTACAGGTTTTATTTTTACATTTTAAATATAGTCAATCTCATATTGTTGCTACAGTTGTAAAATTTATTATTATATTATTTATTTTGTGCAAATTTCTATTGATTATTACACACACACACACACATACTCACACACACACACATACTCACACACACACACGCATGCACACAGATCTATCCATCTATCTATCTATCTATCTATATATATATATATATCGAAAATTGTAAATCAAGCGAAATAAGAAGCCACTTCTTCCAATAAAAAGCTACCGTGCATTATAAAAATTCTTAGAATTTATGTCTGTTATTATTATCTAATTATGTTATTGCCTTAATATCTTAAATAAATTACTGAATTATGTCGGAAGCTGTCTATAATTAATAATATCCTGTATTTGTTATTAGGAATATTTCAAATTTTGAAAATCCAATAATTTTAGACTTAATTGTGGCATTTGAAGCTGAATTTTCAAAAACTGTAAGACCTTTGCCTTTCTTAATTTTCTTAAATAACTCAATTAATTTCTTCTTCACAAAGTGATGATGATTTTGTTAACGTGTCATCTCTCTTAACTGGAATTCAGCAGATATTGCTTATTTTACCTAAATTACGGTCATGATTCTCAGATTAGAGAAATGAGAATTTATTGAATTAATTACTTCTACCTCCTTTTCTACATTTTATCAAAAGTTCTTAGATCGAGCATAAATTTTCAAGATATTTTTTGGTTATTTTTTTTATTTCTTTCTTGAAATCTAATATTTTTAGGAGACTATTTTAACAAAACGTAGGCAGAATTAAATTTATAATATACATTGAATAATAACTTTCTCTTACCAATATCACACCCTTCAATGTTACAATTTTACTTCTGCACGTAATTCGTGTTTAAAAATTATTGAATGAATTATACTCTTATCTATATTACTGTACTGAGAAGAATCGATAATGTTAGGTAATAGACATATTTATACCAGTAATGTAATGCTTAAACATGTTAAAGCATTTTGGCACTTAGTTCTTTAGGACCTTTAGCAGGTCAGTCTTTTAGCATTTTTAGGTTGTTAATAAATTGATACAGATGTTTATTGATACCTTTACAGCTATTGGGTCTTGCTGGGACATAAAGAGAGAACTAATCATCAGGTTTTCAACGAATTCTACTCTATTTAGGCTTTATTTAAAAATATTGATCAGGAGTCTGTACCATCCTTAATGTAACATAACGTAACAATTCAGTATTCCGATTTTGTGTCCATTAATATGTAGCACTTGTAATTTTTATATGACATTGAGCAATTTAATTTATTATTTAACATTTTAGTTTTGATTAGTGTTGATGAAAGATTATGTTTGATGATATTCTTAGCGGCTATTAATCCAACTTTGTAATTATCAAAACAACTTATTATTATTATTATTATTACTATTATTATAAAGAATTTAAGAACGTATTCGAAGAAAATTGTATAAAATGATAATTTTGGAAAAGAAGTACATTTATTTGAAGTAGAAGAAAATAAAATGTTTTATTAGAAATAAAGTTTAAGAATATATTTCATGGAAGCTGCTGTGCTCGGCAGCTTGTTAGCAATAAATAATATCAATGATCATTATGAGGTACTGAAACCTTATAACAAAAATAGAATTTTAGTTAATGTAAAGCCATAAGAAATGCTCTTCGATTCGTTCCGATTCCATTCTATTAACAGATTATAATTTCCCCCTTTAATTCGACATTAATTCGAAAATAACTTAGTGTTAAATATCGAGAGATGGTATACTGAATTGTTAGTATTACTATTTCCTATTTGTTTTGAAATTATTTTAGTTATCTCTGTATTGTTCATTCATTTGTAAAATTTGCTACTAAATCTTTACAATTACTATGTCTAATTACTTTTTTAAGGTCTCAACACAGGTAATAATTACTAAATTTCAGATAATAATAGGTCAATTTGTTTCTAGAAAGATTTTATTTATAATTTTCAAACAAAGGTTCACGGCTCTTCAGCTATTTATAATCTAGATCTGCAAGGTACTTTATTTGATAAAATTAACCAGTATCATTACAGTTTAAATATTTAAGCCTCATTTTCACTTTAAAACACGTATTTCAGAAAATAAATACCATTAATAGAAATTTTCTATAGACGACTTCAATATAGATTTCATCTATTAAATTTAATGTGCATTCAAAGCTTTCGTCTATTAGTCATTTCGAAATCGTAAACCCAATGTTAATCCTATGGAATTTATTCCCTCCTTCTAAAATATGGATAATTAAATTTATATGAAATTCATTTGTGAATGCAATGAAATTCATTTGCGGTATGGAAATTTGACGAGGAAGATCTAGCTAAGGTGTAGACTCAGCTATTTTAAAAGTTCGAGGAAAAGCATAATTACGCAGAAATCTTTTCAATTTTTTTTTACTCTTTCGGAAGCACTTTATAGCATTGAAATAAATTTTATTCTCCAGATACAAATGGGGAACGTTATATATATATATATATATATATAACAGGTCAATTGAAAAGTCCCCAGCCTGACACATAGATGGCGCTACTAGAATTAAATCCATATGTTTTTAGTTAGCCCTAACCCTCAAAAGATGCGTGTATAAATTTGACTGTTGTCGGATCATTAGTTTGTGAATTATAGCATTTTGAGTGAAGCAACTTTTGTTATTGTGAAAAAAATGGATAAAAAGGAATTTCGCGTGTTGATAAAATATTGCTTTTTAAAGGGAAAAAATACAGTTGAAGCAAAAAATTGGCTTGATGCCGAGTTTCCGGACACTGCCCCAGGAATATCAACCATCAAGGATTGGTATGCTAAGTTTAGACGTGGTGAAATGAGCACCGAAGACGGTGGACGCCCAAAAGAGGTTGTTACCGACGAAAACATTAAAACAATCCACAAAATGATTTTGAATGACCGTAAATTGAAATTGAATGAAATAGCAGACACTCTAAAGATATCAACTGAAAGTGTACATCATATCATTTACGAATATTTGGGTATGAGAAAGCTCTGTGCAAAGTGGGTGCCACGCGAGCTCACTTTTGACCAAAAACCACGACGAGTTGATGATTCGGAGCAGTGTTTGAAGATGATCAAGCATAATAAACCCGAGTTCTTGCGTCGACATGTGACAATAGATGAAACATGGCTCCATCATTTCACTCCGAAGTCCAATCGACAGTCATCCGAGTGAACAGCACACGATGATTTGTGAACAGCACAGCGTCTGTATTTTTGGGATGCGCATGGAATAATTTTCATTGACTACCTTGAAAAAGGAAGGACCATCAACAGCGACTATTACATAGCGTTATTGGACCGTTTGAAGGACGAAATCGCCGAAAAACGGCCGCATTTGAAGAAAATGAAAGTGCTGCTTCACCAAGACAATGCACCGTGTCACAAGTCAGTAAAACCGATGACAAAAATCCATGAATTGGGCTTCGAATTGCTTCCTCATCCACCGCATTCTCCAGATCTGGCCCCCAGCGACTATTTCCTGGTCTCAGATCTCAAAAGAATGCTCGCTGGGAAGAAATTTTCGTCGAATGAAGAGGTGATCGCCAAAACTGAGGCCTATTTTGAAGCAAAGGACAAATTGTACTACAAAAATGGTATCGAAAAGTTGGAGGGTCGCTATAATCAGTGTATCACCCTTGAAGGGAATTATGTTGAATAAGAAAAACTAACTTTGCCAAACAAATGTGTTTTACTATGGTAGGCCGGGGACTTATCAATTGACCTGTTATATATATATAATTCTATAGGATTGACATTAGGACAATAAAATCAAAATGGCTTGTAATCGGTAGCCTTCTGCAAAAATTTCCACATAATAATAACATTAATCTCCTTTGAATCTAAAAACTACTAGCCAATTAAAAGATAATCTCGAAATTAATAAATTTAAAGTAGCTATCACATTGAAGTATCAAAATGTATGTGCGAATAAATATATTATTTTAACGTGTTTATTGATTTTTTAAACTTTATTATTACACATATTGATAAATTTGTACAGTGGATTAACAAGAACTTTTCCTCAAAGTTTGAATGGGTAGATATAGAAGTATTATTGAAAACCTTTTCTTATATTTGTAATATTATTGAAAATAATTAATTAATCCTTTTTCAAAAAGGATTAATTAAATTAAATTAATCATTTACTAATATCTAAAAATAAATTGTGTAAATGTAAATATATTAATTCATTGAATCAAGCGAAGGATAGTGGTAGAATTGTTGTAAAATATAAGGATTTTCTGGGAAGTCGAGTTTAAATGAGTATTCTTTAGGATTTCTTCAAAGTTCCTGTAGTATTAGTTTTTCTTCTTGGTGAAAACCAATGCTACATAAATAAACTAATTATAATTGTACCTCTTGGAAATTTAGGTAATAAAAATGAAATGCCTTCATCTAATTGTGAAAATCTTCTAAATATACTGGTGAGGTAATAAATTATTAGTCAACCTGAATAAAGGAAAATATTTTTTTTTAAATAAAGGCATTTTAACTCTTATTTATTAGGATACCCTAAATAAATAAAAATATTAAAATTACTAAAGAACTAAGAGATCATAGATGTGATGTAATAAATACAATGATACATACAATACACATAAAATGTAGGAAGTTTCTACTATTTAGAGAGAAAATATTCATTTTTTTAAATTTTATCATGAATAAATGAAGCAAATACCACGTTGGTATAAGGTATTAATTACGATTTACTATTTATTTATCATACTTAATTGTAAATATAAATACTTAAATTTTTAAAATTAATTGAAAAATATTATAAAATCGAAGAATCATGTGTTTAAAAATTAAAAATATTGTAAAATTTAAATATTTGGATGGTGTGAATCAACGTATGAATACAAGTTAACGAAATAATATTTTAAACAAGATTTATCGAAGTTTACACTTGTCACATTTTTAGTGTGTGAAAGGAATCTCTTAATTTTTTAGCTTAAAATTTGGAAGAATATTTGTATCAAAATTATTTTTATTTTAAAGCAGAAAGTCTTAAAAATTTATTCATCACAGGAATTTTTAAATTTCTCATTTTTTCTGTTTGATACATGGCCATATGATATCAACTTGAGGCTTGCGATGTAAAAATTATGAAAATTTGAGTTTGGAGGATTTGAAGAACATTTTATACTTTCCATAATTCTTCCATATGAGTTTATATTGTATTATATTACAAGGACCTATTTGTTGACAAACAAAAAGCCCTTGTATACTGAAATATAATAATCAATATGTTAGTTAAAAGTCGAAGCTCAAAAAAATTAAGGCAATAAGAAATAACCTTAACTTTTTATGTTTTTCGTAAAAATGAATGTCTAATTAGTAATAATACAGTAATGGACTAAACAGTAATTATGTACGGATATAAATTGAATAAGTGTTTGAAAGATGATCATACGCACAGAGAATAATAAATAAAATCTTCCGCTGGAGTTATATCCGACATAAATTGATATAAGAAGAAAAATTTAAATGATCATTGATAATTTGTAAGCCATCGCTTCTTTTCCGTGCATTTACTATTCAATTACTTATTTGTTCCAATAAATACAGCCTTAGTATCCGATCGATTTACCTTCAAAATTTAATTCCCGACGGCATACAAAATACAACGAATGGCTTATTACAAAAAAAAAAAAATATGATAGAGTATTCTAAACACAAAATACACTCCTCACTAATACTAAACGACAGGCATGCTTGGGGTTTAAAAACACTCTTCTCCGGCTTCTCTTTGGCGGTAATTGTAACAGATATGCATATATATAAAAGCGGGAGGGGTTGCATTTATTAAATACCGATACACATGTAAGTACACCCCTTCTAGAAGGAACATAATCAAATAACTGAATGAAGAGGGGGGGGAGGCACAAACTGGAAAGGATAACAGGAAATGGGGAGATAAAAAGGGGGTTTGCCCCCCCTCAAATTTGGGATAAAAGGATAAAAAGGGGCAGGATGTCTGGCGAAATGTTAAATGGATGCCCCACAAGAGGCATTATCATCTTTGCTATTGATCTGCCAAAGACTTGTGTTACAATGCATGGATCTCTCACTTGTCTATTATAATGCTTAGTTGATTCGTTTGATGACCGGTGTTGGTTACTTCGGAAGGATGGAGGCTCTTTGCTCGTTGAGGTTTTTCTTGTCCTTCCGTTATGTCAAGCGTGTGGTAATAAAGAGATATATGAGGAAACGGTTGATTGCCCATTTAGGAACCCAAAGGTCACAAGTGAAGCATTTGCTGTAAGAAGGTAGCAGAGTGGTTGTTTTTAAATAATCAAAAGAATAATCCTTCAGATAATGTTCAGGCACATAACTTCGCAAACTATTACACTTAGTGAAAATCTGTTTGTTTAATTTTTTCCTATTTAACTCGTCGATATTTAAATCTGTTATACTGCTCTCCGGTTTTATAAAATAGACTTAATGTTTAGAATGATTTATCTTAAAACGCTCCCTTCTAATTTATGATGCATTTTAACTTTTTCTTTTTTTTTTTAATTCCTATTTAAGGGTTTCCTCTTCATTTAAAATCAATTTGTATCAGTAAGAAAATAATTTACTTCAAAATATAAAAATAAAAATTCACAAGACATTCGAAATATAGTAATAAGTCAAAAACATGATAACATATTTTTTTTTACGAAAAATCCAGTTTTTTTTCTTTCTGTTTCATCCTAAATTACTTCTGTCTTATATTTTCTCTTAAGAGCATTCCATTGGTAAGAACTACTATTTCATGCAGTTGTAAAATGGGAGTTTTGAAAATAAACAGTTTCTTAAGTTTATGAATGTAAAAATAAATTAGCAATATTTACTCAAATGTTACATGATAGTTTTTAACCACTGTATACTTAGATCCCGAAAAATCAGTTATTTAAGGATTGTATCAAAATGTACTCATTTTCCTTGTAAAAGCTGTCTTAAAGTGTGATCTTAAAGCCTTCTTGAAATAACCCAGAATTACTATCATATTTGTTATCCACACATAAAATAAATAAGTAATCTATACATAGATTCAATCTATACATTGAACGATGCAAATACCAGCTTCTCTCAGTTCATTAGAATTTACGCACTGTCTTTGAGTGCTATCTTAAATAATTAATGCCCAATTAAATTCGGAGAACGAAATTCTAATCTCAGAGAGAAAAAATATTTTCCCATTACATTAAAATTCATCTTGTATTAAGTAGCTGAGGTACTTTGGTTCTATTAAGTAGAATAATGAATTACTTTGAACTTATAAAGCTTTTCATCTTAGAAGAGTTTCTCTCAAGTAAATGCAATGATTTAATTCTTGATTTGATAAACTAAAGCTATTTTACGGTGAATTTATAGGGAGTCTAGTCATAATGTGAACTAACTTAAGTAATTACAAAGTTCATAATAAGCCAGGTGCTTGCACAAGACTGGATTAAGAACAAAATATTTCGTTTTATTTAACTACTTATCTTACAAATTCTAATATTGAAAATACAACACAAATAAATTTCTTGGTTGATTCATCGATTGTTTATTGACGTCATCCTCGAAAATAACAAGAAGGATTTTGGCGACGAATCTCGTAATTTTGATCCGTGGTCAAGTTGCACAACGCATTTCTTTCATTATTTAATTAAACATTTATCTAAAATCTAATGCAATAGTCAATAAGTTAAAAGCTAACTGTTGAACATAAAAGCAGGATAAAACACTTTATTAACTACCAAATGCAATGTAAGATCGCTCTCTGTTTCTCCCGAATCCCTCTTAGTCAATATGAGTTTATATCCTAATAATAAAGTCTTACCTTACCAACCCCTCGATCTGATACAAAGCAATTCTTAATTATAGAAAATTCAAAATTTATTGCTTTAATTAGGAGTCGTTTCAATTTGAACGATCAATTACTATGGTTCATTCTAATTTACAAATATCTATCAACTTGCCGTTATCCTCTATCGCCTTTTTTCTTTTCATTCAATTATATTTCACTTATATATCACTATCTCTAATTCAATCCACTATACTTATTTTCATTTTATTCACTTATACTGTTTCATTCGGATTGGGAAGAAATTGTAATTTTATGCAATTCAAAAAATCCTCACAGTTAGTGAAGAGAAAATCTCGATAAGCCCAACTTTAAGAAGTGACAAGTTGGTAACTCACTCTCCAACTCCTAACTCCACGCTATGTCAACAAACCTTCTTTTTAAGAAAACTATAAAAAAAAAACTTCAGATTAACAGATTTATAAAGAAAAAACATTTGGCAACTAAATGTCCTAAGTCCTTAAAAGATATAACTTACTTAAAGTCCTTAAAAGATATAACTAAATATTTATCTTATCATTAGGAATATCATAAACTATTGTTAGAGTATGATTAAAAATTTATGCATATTATCGATATTAGCACATAATACTCGTATTACCGATTTGATGTTGATCTCATTCTACATGATATGAATTCTTAATTCTTATTAAATGCGTACAATATTTTTCTACATATGTTCTGATTCTCTTTTATTATTTCTGTTAAGCAATATTTTTAATTATATTGGTTTCTCCCTTCTCCTCGTGGTATGATACGTATATCTGATGTCTATAAATTCGGTACTAAGATATATGCATATTTCATAAGGAAACGGTGTTTAATAGCTAATTCAATTACTAAGCTTCATTACTTCTTAAAAATGTTAATTAATATTTATTTAAGTGAATATTTATAACATAAATCAATCAAAGAAACACAGTAAATTCAAAAAGTTCCAGGACATTCAATCGTAACAAAGTACAAATAGCCTTATCTGTACGAAACTGATAGAACGATGTAGGAACTATCTTCACCAACGTGTTTCAAGTGGTTCCGTTCATTTCTGACCAGTTCCGACTTTGCAGCGCTTCTCTGTGTTTTGCATGTATGTATGTCATGTCATCGAAAATAAGTGGGATAGTGAACGAACTTCAAATTTTGTTTTAAATTAAGAAAATTGACAACAGAAGCATACAATAAGATGAAATATGAGTATAAAGACGATGATACGAGTAATTTTCATGAATCTGAATAGTTTTCGGGGTTTCTAAGCTGGAAGATCTTTCTAGACCGATCTTTGATGTGCGAGGCGAGAGGATGAAAATGTAAATCTTGTTCAAGAGAATAGCTTCGTCAAAGCTCCACTGTGAATGGGACATTCTTCTGAGATGTTTTGAATTGGATTTTGAAATAATTGTAGCGTGCGAAGCCCTACGTGCTGGATAGTGCAAATTGGCACAACGAATCACCGTCTTCAAAGTCAATTCTTGTGCAGCGTATTTTTTTGCGGAAAATCAAACTGAGTTCATGAACCACCTCTGTACTCCTCAGATCTGTCTCCTGGACTATTTTCAATATCCTAAGTTGAAACTGAAGATGAAGAGATATCGGTACGAGAGTCGATAGAGGAGACTGAAGAGATGCTGACATCCGAACTCAATAATGTTAAAGTGTAGGCTTTCCAGAAGACATTGGCTGACTTCTACCTTCATTCCAAATGTTGAATTGAATTATGAAAAACTAAATAAAAATTCTTACCATGTGTAAGTATATCCACTAAGTTTTATGGTCTGCGCGTGATTAGTCCTGAAACATTCTCTATACGTTATATATATATATATATATATATATATATATATATATATATATATATATATATATATATATATATATATATATATACACTTTACTTTTAAACTTTATATTCTTTTTAGCAGTATTTACTTTAACATGGACTCTCATTATTTTGGTTTTTATGTATTAAATTTCTTCAATATTAAAATTAAACTATCCAATCAACAATCCTTTGAAGTAAAGTGCGCAGCGAAATACTAGAAGATCTATCTTTCTAACTCAAGTGATTGAGGAAAAAAAATGAAGAAAACTTAGGAAGGAAAAACTGTCTTAAAAATACTAAGGCGACTCGTGTGGTAGTTCCTAATGGGTATTTCAGTGGACTATCAACGCTCACATATTGATCGCATTTCAGCACGTAGTTGATATTTTCCACCGAGTTGCCGAGCTTGGAAGTGGAGTTTCTAAAGTGTTTAATATTTTACCAGTTCTTCTTTTTTTTTTTTTTATCTATTACCCTTTCTTACCGTCCGTAATAGAGCTAAAGGTTTATTCTCGTTATCTTAATAGACGTAGCTTTCGGTTAGGTGAAATGGTGCTTAATGTTTAACTCTTTTTCTTTATTCTAAGAGAGAAAACGTTAATTCGACTTTTTCTATTAAGGTTTTAATTTAGAATTTGAGGGGGTTTGATATTGACTAAAAAATATTTAATTCGATAAGCTGATAAATATGAAAAAAATCGTGCATACGAATATACAGAAGGAAACAGCCTACAGTCTTTCAGGTTATCATGTGGGTTTTATAAGGTAACTAAGCTCATTAAAATATTTTAAATTTTGTCGTTAAGAAACCGTTTCGCAGATCCCACCGATGTATCGTTTTCAAGGTGTGGCTATTAAATAACGAGACTGACGCTGTTACAGTAGAAATACTTATGCACTAAATGACAGCTATTTAGCGGGATGCTTTCTCTTTCGAATGCACGTTTTTGTAAACAAATTCGTATACTCGAAGCCTTAGTTCACATTAGAGTCGTTTTTTTTTGTTTCGCCCAAAAATGATAAAGGGGCAAAGAATTGTTGTGAAATTTCACATGAAACTTGATAAATCCGCTACTGAAACTTATAATTTTTTGAAAGAAGTGTATGGCAATGAATGTTTATAGAGTTCACGTGTTTCTGAGTGGTTTCAGCGTTTTCAAGATGACCGAGAAGTCGTTGGAGAGGATACACGCTTGGGTCGGTCTCCCACGTCAAAAACTTATGAAAATATCGAAAAAATGGGTAATCTGGTTCAATCTGATCCTCGGTTAAGTATTCGTGCGATTGCTGAGACTGTAGGAATTGACAGAGAATCCGTGAGGCAAATTTTCCCTTCAAGACACCGGCTCATTTCGCATTATCTGTCAAGAGGTTTTTAACCAAGCACAGCATCCCGGTGTTTGACCATCTACCTTATTCGCCGGTTCTTGAACCATGCGACATCTATCTCTTTCTGAGATGAAATTTATTTTAAAAGGAACAATATTTGAGCCCGTTGAAGATGTGAAAGAGAAAGTGGCCCGCGTCCCGAAGGAGCTGACTGAAGACTTCCAGCATTGTTTCGAAGAATGAAAAATTCGCAAAGAGAGTTGTAGGAATAAAGGAGGGTTGTACATTGAAAGTGATAATAATATATATGTCTTTTAGGTAAAATGTGTTACAGCGTCAGTCTCGTTGTTTAAAAGCCAAACCTTGTATGAGTTTATAAATAGAAAGCTAAAAATGGAGTTTGATAATTATAAAAATGGAATTTTAAAATTATAAACATTCAATGCTAAAGAGGAAAACATATGTATTTGTGCTTTATTCCTCAAAATGTGATTTGTTTAGGATTCTAGTAGATTTTCTTCAAAGTCTACTTTCTCCGTAGTCTTGATATTTTTCACATTATAAAAAGATGCTGTTGACTTATATACTGTGAATTTTTTTTTTTAAAATAAGCTCTCAAAAATTTCAAACACAATATTTGAACATAAATTTAGTTCAATCTGAATCACAAAATTTAAAATTTTCAAATTTTTACTGAATTCAAGAGTAAATTATTTTAATTCAGTTGCAGTATATATAATGATATGTTTATATGTGTTCTGGACATTTTTAAAATGAAAAATTCTGCAGATTTTATTTAAGATATACAAGTTATACCTAAAGGTAGGAACACGACTTATTAAGGTAAATTCAGCTATTGCTCATTTCTAATAAGTTATGCATATAAATGAGATTTTGTTTATATAACAGATATATAAGAATGCAAATACCTCAATGTTAAAATATGATTTTCATAGCTTTTAATTTTAGAAAGGTGAGGATAATTTAAATTTGGTTTCCGTAAACTTTTGTTTCAATTTAAAATAAACATTCTTTAAAAGTTCGTACTTCTATTTATGAAAATTAAGTAATTTAGTGGTTATTAAGGTTATTCACATATACGTTAACAGAACTTTCCTTTATTTCTACACTTGAGTGGAAATATAGTTAAATCACCCTTCCCCCCTCTTTTACCCAGATTGATTCATTAGAAAAGTTTCAATATTTAAAATCAGAGTATGAAAGTTATGTGTTTGTAATATAATCAGTAGTAGTAATATCAGTAAGGAATTCTGATAGCATCCGCATTTAATTTTTTGCTGAAAGGGCTGTTAAATCAAGGTTTTCTTTACAGAGGTTACTTCCATTGTGGAAATTGGTAATTCACATAAAAGGCTGCTTATATGTTGTTAAATTATTCAATGATGTTATTGAAAAATATTTGTAAGTTTATATTTTGTCGAAGATTTGGGAATATGGTTTAGTTAGAATTTTAAAAATGTTGCTGAAGCCTTTTTGTGTTATAGCTCCAGATAATCTAAAACTCTTATACATAAAAGTGGTTTGACCTAGAACATGTGATAGAGAATTGGATAGTAAATGTCTTCTATTTCTAAATAATCTATTTTCGTCTTTTACAGAATAATCTTTTTCTTACTTTCAATATGAGTTATATT
>BMAW01130163.1:33712-51123 GCA_019974015.1 Nephila pilipes | reverse complement strand
AACTTCGTAAATGTGCTAAACAGTTCAGTTGTTGTCGGAGTACTGTTATGTGAGGTTGTCATTGCATTATGTCAGAGTTAACAGACTTCGAACGTGGGCAAATTGTTGGAGCACGTATGGTAGGTGCTTCCGTAAGCAAGGTGGCCGAGGAGTTTAGCGTTTCAAGAGGTACTGTATCGAAGATTTTTTCCGCATATTTGAAAAGCGGAAAAATATCATCTGCTAAATCACAGCGCGGACGAAAGTGTGCGCTGAGTGATCGTGACAGACGATAATTAAGGGCAATTGTGACGAAAAATAAGAAGACCACAGCTGCAAAAGTTACTGCTGAAATGAATGTTGTGTTACAGAGCCCTGTGAGTACCAAAACAATTAGAAGGGAGCTTCATAAACAGGGAATTTCTGGCCGTGCTGCAATTGAGAAGCCACTCATCAGTGATGCTAATGCCCGTAACAGGAAAAGGTAGTGTTTAAGTCATAAAGCCTGGACTATAGGGCAGTGGAAGCGTGTAATATGGTCTGACGAGTCTTCTTTCACATTGTTTCCACTTCTGGCCGAGTTTACGTCTGGAGAACGCCATCTCAAGCCTATAATACAGACTGCTTGTTGCCAAGAGTGAAACATGGCGGGGGTTCTGTTATGGTTTGGGCAGCCATATCGTGGTTCTCTGCTGGCCCCATGATAACTGTGTCAGGGCACATGACTGCCAAGACTTATGTGAACATTTTGGCAGATCAAGTTCATCCCATGGTAAACTTTGTTCCCCGATGGTAATGGTGTCTTCCAAGACGACAAAGCCCCTGTTCACACAGCTCACATTGTCCAGGACTGGTTTTCTGAGCACGAGGAGGATTTGTCCCATCTTCCCTGGCCACCACAGTCACCAGACCTGAATATTATCGAACCTTTGTGGTCTACATTGGAACGGAAAGTGCGTTCTCGTTATCCACCGCCAACATCGTTATCTAAACTTGCCACCGTTTTGCAGGAAGAATGGTATAATATTCCCTTGGCACACATACAGGAACTGTATTTATCAATTCCGAGAAGACTCAAGCTGTTTTGGATGTCAACGGGTTTCCTACACCATATTAAGCAAAGAAACATGTTTTTTAAAAGGTGTTTCCATATTTTTGTCCAACCCCTGTATATATATATATATATATATATATATATATATATATATATATATATATATAAACTTTACTTTTAAACTCGATATTCTTTTTAACAGTATTTACTTTAACATGGACTCTCATTATTTTGGTTTTTATGTATTAAATTTATTCAATATTAAAATTAAACTATCCAATCAGCAATTCTTTGAAGTAAAGTATGTAGTGAAATACTAGCAGATCTACCTTTCTAACTCAAGTGATTGAGGAAAAAAAATAAAGAAAACTTAAGAAGGAAAAACTGTCTTAAAAATACTGAGGCGACTCGTGTGGTAGTTCTTAATGGGTATTTCAGTGGACTATCAACGCTCACATATTGATCGCATTTCAGCACGTAGTTGATATTTTCCACCGAGTTGCCGAGCTTGGAAGTGGAGTTTCTAAAGTGTTTAATCTTTTACCAGTTCTTCCTTTTTTTTTTATCTATTACCCTTTCTTACCGTCCGTAATAGAGCTAAAGGTTTGTTCTCGTTATCTTAATAGACGTAGCTTTCGGTTAGGTGAAATGGTGCTTAATGTTTAAATCTTTTTCTTTATTCCATGAGAGAAAACGTTAATTCGACTTTTTCTATTAAGGTTTTAATTTAGAATTTGAGGGGGTTTGATATTGATTAACAAATATTTAATTCGATAAGCTGATAAATATGAAAAAATTCGTGTATACGAATATACAGAAGGAAACAGCCTACAGTCTTTCAGGTTATCATGTTGGTTTTATAAGGTAACTAAGCTTATTAAAATATTTTAAATTTTGTCGTTAAGAAACCGTTTCGCAGATCCCACCAATGTATCGTTTCAAGGTGTGGCTATTAAATAACGAGACTGACGCTGTTACAGTAGAAATACTCATGCACTAAATTCCAGCGATAGACAGCTATTTAGTGTGATGCTTTCTCTTTCGAATGCACGTTTTTGTAAACAAATTCGTATACCTGTAACCTTAGTTCACATTAGTCTTTTTTTTTGTTTCGCCCGAAAATGATAAAGGGGAAAAGAATTGTTGTGAAATTTCACATGAAACTTGATAAGTCCGCTACTGAAACTTATAATTTATTGAAAGAAGTGTATGGCAATGAATGTTTATAGCGTTCACGTGTTTCTGAGTGGTTTAAGCGTTTTCAAGATGACCTAGAAGTCGTTGGAGATGATACAGACACCGGCTCATTTCCCATTATCTGTCAAGAGGTTTTTAGCCAAGCACAGCATCCCGGTGTTTGACCATCCATCTTATTCGCCGGTTCTTGAGCCATGCGACATCTATCTTTTTCTGAGATGAAATTTATTTTAAAAGGAACAATATTTGAGCTCGTTGAAGGTGTGAAAGAGAAAGTGGCCCTCGTCCCGAAGGAGCTGACTGAAGACTTCCAGCATTGTTTTGAAGAATGAAAAAATCGCAAGGAGAGTTGTAGGAATAAAGGAGGGTTGTACATTGAAAGTGGTAATAATATGTATGACTTTTAGGTAAAATGTGTTACAGCGTCAGTCTCGTTATTTAAAAGCCAAACCTTACATGAGTTTATAAATAGAAAGCTAAAAATGGAGTTTGATAATTATAAAAATGGAATTTTAAAATTATAAACATTCAGTGCCAAAGAGGAAAATATCTGTATCCGTGTTTTATTCCTCAAAATGTGATTTGCTTAGGATTCTAGTAGATTTTCTTCAAAGTCTGCTTTCTCCGTAGTCTTGATATTTTTCACATTATAAAAAGATGCTGTTTACTTATATACTGTGAAAGGAATTTTTTTTAAATAAGCTCTCAAAAATTTCAAACACAATATTTGAATATAAATTTAGTTCAATCTGAATCACAAAATTTAAAATTTTCAAATTTTTACTGAATTCAAATGTAAATTTTTTTTAATTCAGTGCAGTATGTATAATGATATGTTTATATGTGTTCTGGACATTTTTAAAATGAAAAATTCTGCAGATTTTATTTAAGATGTACAAGTTATATCTAAAGGTAGGAACACGACTTATTAAAGTAAATTCATCTATTGCTCATTTCTAATAAGTTATGCATATAAATGAGATTTCGTTTATATAACAGATATATAAGTATGCAAATACCTCAATGTTAAAATATGATTTTCATAGCTTTTAATTTCAGAAAGTTGAGGATAATTTAAATTTGGTTTCCGTAAACTTTTGTTTCAATTTAAAATAAGCATTCTTTAAAAGTTCGTACTTCTATTTATGAAAATTAAATAATTTAGTGCTTATTAAGGTTATTCACATATTCGTTAATAGAACTTTCATTTATTTCTACACTTGAGTGGAAATATAGCTAAATCGCCCCTTCCCCCCTCTTTTTTACCCAGATTGATTCATTAGAAAAGTTTCAATATTTAAAATCAGAGTTTGAAAGTTATGTGCTTGTAATATAATCAGTCGTAGTATTAAGGAGTTCCAGTAGCGTCTACATTCAATTTTTTGCTGAAATGGCTGTTAAATCAATGTTTTCTTTACAGAGGTTACTTCCATTGTGGAAATTGGTAATTCACATAAAAGGCTGCTAGTAGGTTGTTAAATTATTTAATAACATTATTGAAAAATATTTGTATGTTTATATTTTGTCGAAGATTTATGCTCTAGTTAGAATTTTAAAAATGTTGCTGAAACCTTTTTTGTGTAATAGCTCCAGATAATCTAAAAATCATATACATAAAAGTGGTTTGACCTGGAACATGTGACAGAGAATTGGATAGTAAATGTCTTCTATTTCTGAATAATCTATTTTTGTCTTTTACAGAATAATCTTTTTCTTACTTTCAATATGAGTTATATTTCTTCTTATTTTAGGTATAAATGGATTTTGTTTCTATATTTTATTTTCCCTTTAATTTTTCTAAGACATCATTCTTACAATGAGCATCTTTTAATTTACTTTTGTTGATTTTCATTTCAAACATATGTTAGTTTAAGATAAGAAAAAAACCCTAAGTACTATTATTTGAAAAGAAACTGAATGTGAAACAACATATGAAACTTTATCACAAACAATAAAGTAATTTGTATACTAAATTATTTACGACTTTTGAGCATCAAATTTTGAGAATCAAATCATGTTTCAGTATTTCAATTAAATTGAATTATTTTCTGTTAGTTTTTAAAATAAGTAATATAAAAAATGTTTTCTTGCACTTAAGGGATCTTAGGGGCATTACATTTATCTGTACTGCGCTGAACATGTACACAATTTTCGACTAGCTATACTTCTTTGAAATTAAAATTAGTTGCTTTAATGTTGTTACACATTATTTATAAAATAATAAATTTTCGGAAATATGTAAAGTAATTAAAATATATTTTAAATTTTTTATATTATGAACCTATGAATATAATACAATTTTCTTTTAGGAAATTTTAGTAGGTATCACTGCGCTCAAGATATTTTGGACACAATTGATTCTAATGGCTTGCAGTAAGTTGATTCATAAAGTCAAATATATTTTCGTTAATTTGTATCTATTACAAATGAAATAAAGCTTTTGAAAATATTTTTTTAAAAAATACTTCATTCTTTAAAAGATTTAATAAAAAGTAAATATTTTCTTACTTTTTAAAAATAATATATATATATATATGTGTGTGTGTGTGTGTATAGTTACTATACCTAAAAATTGTAAGTGTCTAAGTATAATATAGTTTTTGAAATATCCTGCACGAGAGTGTAAATACTCATACTGAGAAAAATGTATTATTAGTTATAACTTTCAATTATAAAATTGATTTTAAAACTTCAGTATAAAAATGTTCAAGGATAATATAATTCTCGTCTAGTTTCTCCGTTAACTCCCTTTCTATATTTTTATCATTTGTTTTGCACCAAGAGCCTCAAAAGGGATTCCTCATTCCTGTTTTTTAATATTTGAATTCGAAGTTTATCATCGAGGCAGTCTCTAACAATTAAGACCTGAAATAATCATATTTGAGTAGAATTTCAAGATTAATATGTATATACTTTTATTCTGGTTATTCATAATGCCAAGCATCCTACTACTTCATCAAAATATTTAAAAAAAATTAATGTGGCTTATTTAGCAATATAAACTGAAACACGTGTCGTATTCGAAAATATGTGAGCGTGGTATGTCATATTAAATGCTGATTTTACGGAAACATATTGTACAACTTAAAGTTCTTTGAAAACTGTCAAATAATTCATATCGAAATGTACAGCATAAAAGGACAAATAAGATTTTTTTTTTCAAAACAGACAAATTTGAAAGTTAACATCCCTGAGATCTCTTAAAACTAAGTTGAAGTTGCTTAGAAATTATTCGTTGAAATAGGAACAAATGAGCCAAATAATTCAAGTATTTTTCCAGTTCCATACAATTTAAATGAAATTTCATATCTGTCAGGTATTGTAAAAATTACAGTTATGTCAAGAATTCTAAAAATCAGAAATAAATTAAATATCAATATTCTAAAATCGTGTTTTCCAAAACCTTTTATTTTGTAAAAAAAAAAAAAGAAAAAAGCTGGAAATAGTGTGATATTTTTCTGGTGCATTTTAATGATCATTTTTAATTATTACATCTGAGAAATGCCAATTAAAGTTAAATATTCAGCAGACATTTGTACTGATTACACCAGTGAAAAATAATGATTTGAAAAAAGGAGACAAATTTGCTTTTTAAACGCAACAATTTGCCTTGCAAAAAGTTGAATTTGTCTGATAAAAGTGTAAGCTATTTCAAGTTGGCATAAAAAATGCAAACAGCAAAACAGAATCGTTGTTAATATACAAAAATGAGGTGGTAAAGTGTAAAAAAAAATACCAAAATATAAATAAGTAATTGAAAATTAGTTAAGAGGAATAAGAAGCTGCAAATATATTTTTAATTTCTAATTTTAGATGTGAAGGATACTTATTTTGGCCTCCCCGTTTATTTTCATGTTTCGGTTGGAGTTTCTTAAATTTTAACTGAAATATCAAATATATATTTATCATTAATTAGTAATAAATGAATATTACATCTTTCTATAAAAGAAAATTCATTACAAATCTTAATATAATTCGGAACAAAATAGATGAGTTTGATTTAGAAAAGTATATTCAACGCCACTATGCTTTGAATATTCTTCTTTGCAGAAATAAATTTGCTATACACGAGGATTTTTGGCAAAGGTAATGTTAATAATTCTAAAAGATTAGAAGAAATTCCTAATTGAGGTTTATTGCTTTAATATACAATTTTCAAATGCTTCTATCCCAGTTTTGATATGTAAGTATTTCTGCTAGATAATGATGAATAAATGAAAATACCATTGTAAAACAATTATTTTATTAAAAAAAACAATTAAATCTATAAAAGTATATAAATTTGAGAATGTTTGGTGGTTTCAAGGTAAATCATTATATTTAGGACAGAGATAATATTAATTTTTTGAACTTAAAACATATGTCATCAAGTAATTATGATTCACAACATATTTGATGTTTACGGATTTTAAATATAAATGAAACGCTTGAATTTATATTAATTATGAATTTTTATTATTTTTCTAAATTACAAGACCTCTTTTATTGATAAATTTGCACTCTATGGAAGTTCTATTAAGAATTCTAGATTGTTTTTATACAATGGGTGTGTCTAGAAATTGTTTGGTGAAAATGTATGTAATACTATTTCATATTATTTTTCTCGAAAACATGATTTAAATCAAGTATTTCGAATCAAAAATTCCCAAATGTACTCTACATGTTTTTATATATATTCCTTTAAGTTTGAAAACTCTAAGGAAAAAAATTTAAAAAAAAAAAACATCTCCATCTTTCCCCCTTAGGATGTTTAAAGGACGTTGACTGTAAAAAAAAATACATAAAAATATTTTTTCGTTCGAACTTTACTTTTCTGTAGGCATGATTTCCAAACAAACAAACAAAAGTTTAAAAGACAAAAAAAAGTTCTTTAAGTTTTTGATGCTTGTCAGAATAAATGATTCTCGACAGGAAGGACGGGAAACCTTTCAAGTTTAAAAATATTTTGACTTACAAAACAAACAAAAGTTGCTGTAAAAATGTTGGATGGCGGCTTTCTCAAGAAATGAATAAACAATAATCTCCTCCTAAGTATCGTTTAAGTATCAGCAAGACGCTAAAAACCAAGACAGCTTTGAAATGCAAGGAACTTTAAGTGAATTACGAGAAGAAAGTATAAAAATCTGTTGGGAAAGAAAAGAGAAAGCAGAAGATCCTGGAGAAGGGAAAAAGAAAAATTTCGCCATTTCTCCAGATTTCCACTCTAGTAAGTTGCGGCTTTCACTCTGAAATACTGTAAACATATCCTTCCGTTGACAACTGGTTGCATCCAAACCGCTGTTAAGCTTGAAATAAGACTGTACGCTGACATCCATACTCTGCACTTAAAATATTTACTGGCATTTTTGTTATATTATATATGTTCCACTTCACTGGCAAAAACTCGTATATTTTCTGTGAAAGGGAGAAATATTTTCTGTTCTATTCCATTTAGAATGTTTGAAATATTTTGTTTTTGTTCAACCATAAAAGTTTCTGTCCAGAAATTTTAATGCGAGTATCTTTTTAAGAGGATTTTAAAATAGAAATATTAACCATCATGAGCGAAAAAATATATGAAAAAAAGGCATTTGTGAATAAAGTTTTTCATTTTTCGGTAGGAGCCTTTTTGGAATTTATTTCGTGATACTAGAATATTTTCGAAAACAAAGCGCTTTCTTTAGGTACACAAACTATAATGTATTGATTCATGAACGAAATTACTTTGTAAGCATTTTAAAAGAAAAAAACAACAGCAATATATTGTTGCATTATATAAGTCAATTTTTATTTTTAGTTCACAGAATAAATGTAAATGTTTTTCAACCAGTTGTAAGTTTTGAATTTTTTATTAGCATTCGAATTCTTCTTATTTTAAAAATTTTACTGTTTTTATCAATGTGTATAATTTATCACAATGGAAAGTTATTTAAACGTTTCAATTTTTAAAATTCTAATTATTAAATCAAATTAAAAGAAACAATACTGTATATTGTCGTTTTGTTCCATTGGCAATATATTTCAAAGGCATTATATTTCTTTAATTTTATTTTATAATATAAAATTAAAACATATATTGTGCATTTAATATCATTATGGTGGATATTCAGGTTAAATTATAAGGAATACTTTATGTGTAACAACTTAATTTTTTTACGCTTCTTACGTAAATATTCCATATCAGGTTTGACTTAGACACATTACAAATCATTACTGGTTTCTGCTTTTCTATAACTGAACAAATGCCTAACAACAACTTTTTATTAATCTATTACGAACGAAAAATATCTGAATAAAGTAGTAGATAAAAACTTACAAACTCCGTCAAATTTAACTTAGAGTTTGAATTTATTTTTCAGCACTTAATTAGGAATAAAAATTAAACTTAAAATCCTTTTTGTGCGCGAATTCGTTATAATATTTTCGAGGATTAAATAATAAAACTAAAATAAAAAAAAAGTTGCGTTCTTCAAATGCATTGTAGATAAAGCGAGATATTAAGATTTGATTTTGTATGTGTAAGTGATTTTAGTTGCGCATTCCAAATTAAAACTATTCAAATATGATCATCACACAATTTTAAGCACAATTAAGTGAAATTCAAAATCTTAACATTATGCTTAAATGTTACATATAATTCAACGTCATTTATAAATTTATTTCTTTATGTTAGTTTTATATAAAGCCTTTTTACGTACTTGACGGAGACTTTTAATTATTAAATTACGTTCTGTAAGAAAATAGCGCGCGTAGTTTTTTAAAAAAGAATCAAATAGTATCCAATAGTCATAGTTCTCAATAGTTAATTTTAACTATGCTTCAAGACTGAAGATGGTTCAACTTAGGAAGTAATTGACTTAAATTAAAATGAAATAATAAGGAATTCGTTTGTATTAAAATTGATTAAATTAATTACTGTCTTTAGTAATTGAATCTAATTTTTATTTATAACTATTACTAAATATCTTTTTTATACGGAAATTAATAATTCCCAGTCGCTTTATTAGATACATACAAGAATAAATTGGTATGATATAAAAATTCTAATCAAGAAAAGTTGATCCTTAAAATAAAGACTACCACTAAATTGACAGCTCTGAAATTCCGTTCTAGATTTTGTTTGAAAATAAATATGAAATGCGGACATTTTAGACGATAGCTTAAGAATGTAGATAATGAGACAGAATGTTGCCTGTATACTCTAACAGAAAAGATAAAGAATTTTCACTTTCAAGAAACAAATAATTAGAGCTTAGAAGATTTCCTTTGAAGAATTCTTAAAGAGAAAAAAAATAAATATTCCTCTTCAAAGTTTTCAAAGAAGATTACATTTTGTCTGTCCTTAAATAAATACTAAGAACATGGGTATTATGGATTGATAACAAAAGAAAACAGGAAATATATTGAATTCTTAACATACAATATATTTTATGCGTATGCTAACAGATATTATACAATTAATGAAAGAATATATAGATAGTATAGTTTGGATAATAATTGTTGAATTTTTGTGAATATAATTACGTTGATTATAATGATTTTACTATGTTTAGATTCACAAGTAATCCTATATTTCTTCAAACGCATAATAATAACGAAGACACAAATGTCATTAAAATTTTTATTCATCTTATTTAATATTATTGCAAACTAATGATAATATTTTTAAATCTAAATACTTTGATTGTTTGGCACTTGTTAAGCTTTGTTTAACCTAGAAATCTCTCAAACACCTGAATCAGAATTTTAAAGTGTTATATTTCTTTTTATTACGATTTTTCTTTGCTTTGTTTTATTTGTTTTTGATGTTTTGGTTTGTACTTTTAATGAAGAGATATTTATCTTCTTACCATATTCTTTTTTATTTCTACAGAATTATTTCAGGTATATTGATCTCTTTCTGAAATATTTTATTCTGTAATTATTTTTTTGTTCTAAGTTTTCGATGAATAAATTTTTTTTATTAAATTTCTTTATATTTTTTCCTATAATCTAAAAAACAATTGTATATTTTCCTTGTAATTTTCAATGTTTATCTTACGTTTTAATGTTTACTTCTTTTCTAATTTTATGTAATTATTTAAATTATTTCTTTATAATATCAAATTACTATTTTTATTTTATCTCTAGCATTAATCTGGCTTTATTTGCACTACTATTGTTAAATTCCTTTAGGTCTTTAGACATATTTTCATTAATGCAATATACATAAAGCAAAATATATGCAATTGCAAAAATAAGACAGTCTTTACTGATTTCTTTAAGACAGATTGTTTGATTTTATTGGACGATTCTAGAGCATTTTACTCATTTATAATCCAAGTCATGACAAAACAAAGAGCTCATAGTTTCATTGCTAACACAGCAGCGTCATCAGAGAGGCGAAAGAGAGTGGTTAATTGTTGAGACGCCTTTTATACCTGACAAGATCGGGGCATCTTATTCATTCTGCATTAAAAAAGAAGTCGTGACACTACTATTACGCTTGGGTTTCTGCGAAACGGAGATATTAGAGCTAGATTGAAAAATGTGGTTTAAAATTCGTGAGAGATTGATTAGGACAACAGTTGGTTGGAAAGTAAAAAGAGAAAGCATGTTAAAATTAGAAAGAAAGTTAGAAAAAAGAAGTGAAAGTGAATATATTTATATATATGACTTGATGCTCTTACAATGGTCACATTAAATATTTCACTATCTCTGTTCTTCCCTTGTCAGGATGTGAGTGGAGGAAATTTGAAGAGTTAGGTTTCCAACTCAGGTGCCGTGACTTGATCGTGGTTCAAAATTGCGAGGTTCTTCTTCAATAGCCCCGTGTTGCTTCTCAATGTAAAGTGAATGTTTCAGTGAAATTTATTTATTCTGTTTAACTCAATCTTAAATTCGCCTTTGTCTTATTTTCAGAAATGATTAAGTCAATAATTGTTTAAAAAAGTTTTTAATACTTGTCTACTTCTGTCGATACTCAGACTGTACAAAACATGGGCTGCATTCATATATTTAACCAAATCGACATCTATTCTCAACAAGAAAGTCTTAAAATATTTTTCTTAGAGATACATAGACATTTATCAACAAGACAATTCCATTCTCCCTTTTTATTATATTTATTGTGACAAATTCTTTAATATACCAATATTTTTAAGGACTGTAACGGTAATTAAATAAAGGCTTATACCCTCCCCCCTTCCAAAGAGGTCTAAATGGCTTTAATCGACTGGAAAAACATATTCTGAAGGAAGAAAGAAAAAAATTGGCTTCTTTTTCTGTTCGACATTTACCATCAAGAAGGATTATTGTCCACAGCCTAGTGGAGTCGGTCAAAGCCAGCGTGTCTCAAGGGGATTAATCCCCACCTATCGTAATAAACTACATCACTGATTACTCCTATCTCTGAAGGATTATAGAATATCCATCGGTCGTTTTTCCATAAGCTCAATTACAAGAAAGGCAACTTCCGTAAGAGCTGATGCTACATAGCTGCGATAGACTGCTTCTGCTGTCTGCTTCATACTTATTTTTGTTCGGTAGATGTAAATCAATGTTTTCTCATAGTTGGATTTTTTTTTCAATTTCTTTGGATGTCAGTAGTGTATATATATATAATTTCTTTATGTTGATTGATTTAAAATAAGAAACTTGAGCTTTAAATTAAACGTATTCGGTTCTTCCGCTTATTTAATATCTTGCAAAGATTTGATTAGGTTATTGCAAAGATTTGATTAGGTTACCCAGTGAATTCACTGCGTATGAAATGGAACAATTAATTAAGTGCTTTTTTGTGTGTTTATTTTCGGAAGTTTCAAACATTTCTAGAATTCAATACAAACAGCATTACCAGTAGATTTTAATTAGTATTCTCTTTTAAGGTTCGTACTATTTAAATAAAGGTAAACGTGTTCTGAATCATGTTGTATCAATAGAAAAAAAAAGATTTTTCTACATATAGTAATTTTGAATGATGATAACTCCACAATGATTGTTAATTTAGAAATTCTTTCGAAAAGGTAAGACAAACAGTCAAGTTTATGCATCACAAATATTGCTGAGTTCATAAAATTATATACACACACGATCAATATGGTATTATTAATCGATTTCAAAAGAGTAAATTTCGCTTTCACAAATTCACAATTAAAAAGAAATACATCCTAATAAGTCAAGTTTTAGAAGAAAAAAAACCACTATATTATGTCGTGTGCTTATAGATTTATTCTTCATACATAAATATGATTTCTTACAAATAAATACGAATAAACACAAGCTAAAAGAACGTTATTAAGTACAATAGAATCATGCGATTAAATAAATTTTCTCTAATTTAGGATAATAAGTCACGCTAAATTTTCTTTATAATTCAAAGGAAATTTTTATAAATTTATAATAAAAAATAATGTGGTTTTACTTTTAAGAAAAAATGGAGATGGTTTGATCTACAATCACCCATCATTTGAAAATTGGTAATTTTTCCAAGTTCTTGTAGAATTTTGAACTGTAAGAGCTCCTCTGACACAGAACTATCTTTGCTATTTCTAAATGTAATGGCTTCTACAGTTGCGAATTGTATTGAAAATTTAATACTGCTTGCATTGTGCGAAGAGGATTATTTTTCACTCTCACCTTAACGAAAAATTGGAGGTCATCTGCTATATTACCGAGATCTGAAAATTTCCCAGTCTATCATTTAGGTAAATGCAATGAAAGTACAAACGTGACATTAGTATAATCTTTCAATTCAATTTGGGATAAATAATATTTGAATTCATTTTGCACTGGTGTAATGCAACGCATTTTGTTGATGATGGATTTCATATTTTCATATAAATTTTCAACTGTTCAAAGCGACTATAGAGCTTGCGTTTCGTTCTCCAAATTTCCAAATATTTCCACTTAGGAGCTTTGAGACATATGAAAGAGTAGTAACCTACATTATTACGCGTTATGATCTTTGGCGGAATCAGAAATAGAATATTCAGGTTATTTTTGGGAACTATTCTTGTCACGGAATCTGCAAATTTAAGTTTCAACAACCAAAAAAATAAACACAGGTATAGATTATATAAAGTATTTCGAAAATATAATTTATAATTGTTTTCTATGGCAACATAAAATGCAGAAGTACGGTTTAAAAAGGCTGCACTTGATAGGGTTCGTGAGCCAGCAGCATTAATCAACATAAAAGCGAAATTAATTTACTCAAAACTCTTTGCAATGTGCGTTCATAGTTGGTTGGTAAGTTTCTAATGTAAATTACGCCGAAAAATTTATTTACCTGAGGACATATGTGCGATGGAAAAATTTATCGTACTTGAAAATATTTTTTTTCCTTACAACTGCACACCAATTGTAGTGTTGTATTAGACGAGGGAAGATAGTGACCCACATGATTTTTGAAAGAAACCTTCTGATTGAATTTAAATCCGGTGGAGAAAACTATTCTTTAATTTAATTTCTTTTATTATTCAAAAATAAAGGTTACTTTTTTAAAGGTAAATTATCTTTATATTAAATCACAACACTACTGTTGTTAATATCTAAACATAGGTTGTGCAGTGTATTTCATATTTCTACAGGTATTCCTGATATCCAACAGGAATTTTAACTCCCTTTTGAATTTTTTATATTATTTAAAATAAGTGAAGAAACAAATGTTAAAAAATATAAATCTAATTAAAAGTTACAAACGAAAGTATGCTTAAAAAGTTTTTAGAGGAGAGGACAAAAATAAAAAAGAAAATTAAACATTTTACTTTATATTTTTACTTGTGTAATTTCATATACACAAATAAAAAAGTAAAACATGGGAAAACTTATAAAAATGTTAAACAAATCCAATATGTAGCGAAACGAATACTCTACTGTAGATGGTTGTAAGGAAAGGAATTTAAAAGCAATAAGGATATGTGCAAGCAAAAGACTGAAAAGCATATATAATTATAAAGCTGAAGACTATTAAGGAATTGAATTACAGTATTAGCAAATCTCCAACAAGCTTAAGACAGTTTCTGTTAGGTTTAACTAGTATTAAAAGCCTAATTTTTTATATAGAAAATTTTTTACATAAAAATGTTAACAAACCAAAAAATTCAAAACATCAGAATGCAAATCAGAAGAAAAAGTCTGTATATATATATATATAGCATCTAAATATTTTTCATTAACTACTGAAGCTATTTTTGTACATTTCAGGCTATAAATTTCTTTATGAAACAAATTGTAGTCAATTTCTATCATATCATTGAGAATAGTATAATAAGAGAAAATTTTATTGTATATAATAAAAGCTATAGAATAAATTAAGAAAAATGATTAAATGAAACAATTTTAAAAGAAGTTTGAAAAAATTTGCTTAACATTTTGTACTCGAAAGCTATGGACAGCTTAAATACATATATACATGTAATTTTGCACTATTTGTAGGTTTATTTTTCCTAATCCTAAAAGCTTAAGTTGTTCGGAAAAAAAATAGATGCAACTCTCATAATTTATAATATTAAAAAGAAATCATAAAACATATTGCTTCTTTTAGTCAAAAATTTCATACATGAACTTTAAATGGACCGTATTACATTAAATACCTTGTTAGTAATCAAAGGGTATATTGTTTTTGGTGCTGAATAAATTGGGCACCCGGATTACTTTTAAAATAAAGTCTGAAATGTACGTGAATTGTTAATTTTCATTTTATGGCAGCAATAATTACATTTATAGCTTAAAGAATATTCATTTTAATAATTTATCGTATACTTTCATTTTAAGGATCCCATATACCGGCCATTATAATTTCGTCAGCTTAATGTTAATTTTACGGAATTGCGACTTCGGTTCTCAAATCTTTACTATTTGAATGCAATAAAGTGAATCTGAAAGAGCAAATATAATGAAGGCTTCTGAGAAATTACTTATTTAAATATATTTTAAAAAAATTCTTAAGTACTGGAAAAACTCACAAATGAATCATTAAAATAGGGGTAAAATATTTTTAAAATTTGGAGGGAAAAATAATTCAGCAAAAGACTTCATTATATTTTGCTCTTTCAGATTCACTTTATCGCATTGAAGCAGATCATACAGTAAAGATTCGAGAGCGAAAATAGAAAATCCATAGGATTAACATTACGTCCACGAAATCAAAATGGTGGGTAGACGGGAGTCTAAATATCTAAAAAGTGTACTATCATCCACATTAGAATTTTTATCTTTTGCTTTTAATTCTATTGTTTAATTGAATATTTAATAATTATTTTTAAGAAAAATGTAAGTACTTTTAGTTGCTAAATCTGTTCTTTTCAAAACTTTGATTAGAATTCTTTTTCTTTTTTTTTTATTTAGCGTTATCATATCAATGAAAGTATTAAACTAAAAAATACATTCTTTTATCTTTAAATAGGAATTGTAATTTTTCGGATGCTAATATGATCATTTCTAAATTTCTGTTGAACAGTTGATTTTATGCTAAAAATATCGTTTAAGGGCTATTTCGTTGTTTAATATCCATTTAGGATTTTTAAAGTTGAGTGTAATTTTTTTTGTTTTTAAGATCAACTTATGCAACTAAATTATATTTTTATACTGCTTGAAATTTTATTTCTATTTCAAATTCTAAGACTAAATAGCAGAAATATTTTAGCAAATCCGTTGAATATTCTGACATTTGAAATATTTTTAATTAAATGCATTTATTTTTAAATTTCAAATTCAAAGATAATATCGTGTTAAAGTCAAGAGCTCATTGGCCGGCGCTTTGCAAGTTAAGTAGCTTTATTGTGTTCTGTTTCCTCCCAACATTCGTTGGGCTAAATAATGGGCATTGCTGCAAATGAAATAGATTTGGACCTGAAATACTCATGTGTCAGAATGTGAAAGTCTCAGAGAAGAAAGTACAAGTTTAGGGGTCGTCTTCATTAGTTAAATGTGATTGAAAACTATGTGAAGAAAACTACACAGCCAAAGACGTCAATTGCTCTTGCATAGTTCGAAAACGATAAACGAGAGTTGCCCAGAAAGTAAGAGTAGTCAATTTCTCAAAAATGGAAAAGTTTAATATATTTTCAAAAAAATTTCAAATCCATATACGTAAGTCAAACACTATTTTTTGACGTAGTCGCTTTCCTTCACGATGCGCTTCGTGTGGCGAGGAACGAGCTTTCGTGTACCTTTGTCAAAAAAAAAAAAGTCATAGGGCTACCTATTAGGCCCATTACTCGATGGCACTCTGGAGTTCATTGGCGATTAGAAGCTTTTCTTTTCCACCCATAAACGACTTCAGAGAGGAGGAATAAGGAAAGCCTGAAGATGCCAAATCAGGGTGTGAGAGGCATGATTGATAATGGGCAGTGGGAAGATGTGCATTTTCATGCAACATAATCGTTTTTTTCGTTCATAAATATCCAAAATAACTGTGTATTGTCCAGATTAATTCTTTTTAGAGTTTCTCAGTACTGTTAGGCCTTAATTGCTTCCCCTCTGGGACAAAGGTTCAAGGAAGATAAACTCTTTATGGTCCTGAAAGACAGAGACTATGAATTTTCATACCAAAACAATGATTTTGAACTTTTCTGCAAAATTTACACTCATATGACTATTTGTATACATTTGTACGGTTCATGAAATCATCACCGTAAGTAATTTTTATTTCATAACTGGTTTTTCCATTCCTTGAAAAGAAACCCAGTTACACTCCCCTTATGTCACAGGTAAAGGGATTCGAAATCTAGACACTCATTTTAACACGGTACTAGAACAAAAGTTTTGAGCTTTCTGAGACAGATGAGCACACATTCTACTCACAAGATTTTCATTTAAACGCAGTGCAGCCAAATTCGTCACAAAAATACTATTTAAGCCTCAGCATTCTTCTTCCTGGGCAGTATTAAAATAATAACCAAACGAAAGCTAACATATCAAAAATTCGCAAGAAAGTAAGTAAGACTTCACGCACAATCCATATTACCCTTTATTTTTCAAAACTTGATTTTTTTCCTTTCCTCAAATTTGTTTCTTCTTTACTGAATTAAAACTTCTTCAATCATCAAAAATACAAAAAAAAAAAAAGTTGAGATTATTATATAACTTCATCGCAGTTACTCGAGAATGCATCGTTGTGGTGAATTCCATCGAGTAACATTTGGTTTTAAACTTTGGAATAAGAGGAGGTGTTTTTTTTTTTTTTTTTTTTTTTTTTTTTTTTTTTTTTTTTTTTTTA